>PVLC010004478.1:0-18686 GCA_004027655.1 Graphiurus murinus
GAGGGAGGGAGAAAGAAAGAGACTTGGAAATCTCTTTCTGTATTTCCCTTTTAAAAACTCCTTTGGGGAAAGGCAAAGCAAAGACTAAGTTCCTGGAATCAGGGGTTTTATGAAGATAAAGAGACCCCACTCACCTTCACACCAGGAAAACATCCCCAGGGTTGGGCCATGGGGAAGAAAGGTGGAGGAGATCATGGAGCTGGGTGAAGAGCCCTGGGGAACTGCCGCCAACTAAGGCAGCCTCTGGGAATTTGAGAGACTCTTGCCGTCTCCCCGAGGCATGGCTCTTTGCTGCTGCTTAGCAAGGCACCAAAGCAGTAAATGGGTCCTGGCCCCAAGTCAGTCTGCAGGGTGACATCTGTGTAACCGACTGTGGAGCTACACAAAGCCCTCAGAGAAACAGAATTCAGCTGGGTGTCGTTCAACAGCTAAGAGTTATGTGGACCTGCTAGACAGAAAGAATATGCAAGCCGGGCATGGTGGTGCAGGCCTGTAATTCTAGGACTTGAGAGGCTGAGACAGGAGGATTACAGGTTTGAGGCCAGTCTCAGCAACTTAGAGAGGCCCTCAGCAATTTAGTGAGATCTTGTTTCAAATAAAAAATAAAATAGGGCTGGGGGTGTAGCTCAAGAGGCAGAATGCCCCTAGATTCAATTCCCAATAACACACACACAGACACACACACACACACACACACACACACACACACACACACACACAGACACACACACACACAATACATGAGGGTGGGAAAAGGGAGGAGCCTTCTGAACAGAATCAGGCAATAGATAAATAAATGGAAGCAACCTGGGAAAAAGGAGCCAGATAGAGACTCAGACCAGATGGGAGATTTAGGTCCTGGAATGCCTTGAACCCAGAGAGTCTAGCCCTGCCACAGGTGTGGTGTTCCTCTTGTCTGAATGTCATGAGGAAACTAGGTCCTGTGAAGCCCGCAGTGAAATCTGCTACATCACCTCTGTCCACTGAGATGGGAACAGCACCTCTCTTAGCTCAACTTAACCGTTTCCTCCATGAGTAAGTGTCTGTTGACCTTGGGGAGGGTTCAAATGAAGTATGAATACTTTTCTATTAGGTCCAGCAACACACTGTACATGTTGGGCATTTTGAATGTTTGTAATTTTTAAGAGGAATCAGTATTAAAGAATCTAATATATTAGCCTCGTGATTCCAATTTAAAGTGTGTAATTGAGTAATTGTTTAGACTTGTGATTTTATTAGGTTTGTAAACAATATTGGAATGTTTATGAACACTGGAGATGCATTATATTTTTAAGTGAAATTTATTCTACTTATTAGAATTGTTTAAGTGTTTGGGAATGTTCTGATCGTTAGGCATTAGAAGTGCTTATAAATAAACTTGAATATAATAAATTTGTAAATCCAGTTTAAAATATATAAGGGGATTTAATTAAGTAAGATGTAAAAGACCTCTTTAAAAGTGATTGTTAAAATTTAGTAGATTTATAATAAAATGAAAGTTGTCCATCGAAGTAAAGGAAATTTTTAAAAAATAGATTATTTAGATAAATTGAATATATCTTTTAAACACTATCCACAAGTAGTGTCTCTTCTAGACACAAAACTCCTCTCAAAGAATATTTAAAAGATCAGTTCACACTGGCCAGCAGAAGTGGCCCACGTGGGTGAGAAATCAGGACATCAGGGGCAAACGTTGCTGTTCCTAGTCCTAGCCGCCGCAGAAGCCCCGAAGCACCGTGGAATTTATTTTTTTCTTTTAAACCAGCCTCATTGTGTCGCCCATGCTGGTCAGGAACTGGTGAGCTCAAGTGATCCTCCTGCCTCAACCTCCTGAGTAAGTGGAACTACAGGCATGCGCCGTCTCACCTGGCTGTCCATGGAATTTTTTTCACCTTTTTTTTTGGGGGGGGAAGGTATTGAACCCAGGGACATTCTACTGCCAAGCTGCACCCCCAATCTCTCTTTAATTTTTGTTTTGAAATAAAAAACTTGCTAAGTTGTTAAGGTTCTTGCTAAGTTGCTGAGGCTGTCCTTGAACCTGTGATTCTCCCGTCTCTGCCTACCAAATACTAGGATTACAAGCATGTGCCACCACACCCCTTTGTATTATGGAAATTTTCTTACATGCCAGAAGTTGAAAACCATTGTACAATGAACACCCATCTATCTACCACCTAGATTCCATAGTCATCAACATTTTGTTCTTGTGGCTTTATTTACTTCTAACTAGATCAGGTGATCCTCCTCCTTACTATTTCAAAGTAATTTGTAGATATCATTATCATGACACTTCAGCTCAAAATGCTTTAGTATTTAAATCTCCTGAAAGTAAAAATGTTCTCTTACATACTAGCCACAATACCATATCACACCTGACAATGTTAGTAATTGCCTAACATTACCTAAATCCAAGTCCATATTCCAATGTATTGAGATGGTTTTTTTTTCCTCTTTTGAGTTTGGTTTATCTAATTCACATTATGTGATTGGTGCGTGTGTGTGTGTGTGCGATGTGATACAGTAGTACATTCTATTTTGTTGCTACATTATATTACATACATGTTTATGTGTCCACTCAACTGATTATATACATTATTGTTGCTTCTAGTTTTCACCTGTCCAAATGATGTTTCTATTTTTTTTTTAATTATTTTAATTTTGGTACTCATGATTGAACCCAGGGGCATTCTGCCTCCGAGTTACACCCCAGCCCTTTTTATTTTTTTTTTATTTTAAAGCAAAATCTCAAACTCAGATTCTTCGATTCTGTACCCAGTCTTCTTTCCATTCACTATCCAAAATTCTGGCAGCTTTTATAAGATACTTTACAAGTCATCCATTCTCTTGTTAGTTCACTCAGCCAATATTTAATGAAAACCTACTATGAGATGATCAGGCGTGCTGGGTGACAAAACAGGTCCTTGAGGAGCTTGCACTGCCATGGAACGAGTTGGGTAGTAAATGCGAAAAGGAAGTAAAATCATACAAGGTGTAATATGACTTGGAGGGAAGTGAATCAGGATCAGAGGACTGGGGTGGGTCTCACTGCGAAGGCAAGCAAAGACGTGCAAGAGGTGAGGGGTGAGCCACAAGGGAATCTGAAAGGAAAATGTATTAAGCAAAGGAAACAGCCAGTTCAAAGGCCCTGAGGCAGGAGCATGACCTGCATGTTGGAGTCCCCAACCCTGAGCCTGTGCGACAGAGGTATCCCATCACAGTGGATACACAGACAGACAAGGAGATATATGGATATATTCCTTTGCTCCTTTAAGAGTCCACGTGTAGGTTCTCAACTACACAGGTGCAGAGGGGCCTCTCAAGGCCCAGTCACAGAGCTGTGCTCCCACACAGTGTACCTCCAGAGATAGATTTTAGTCAAAGACAAAAGAAAGGAAAAGAACGCCATGTCACGGTGGGGCCAAAGAAAACTATACAGAGTTGGAGGCTGAAAGTATCTACGTCAGAGCTTTGGGTCTGACGGCATGCATAGGAGCTAGGACACCATCCCCTCCCCTCTCCCTCCAACGTTTTCAGCCCCCTCCCCCCCGAAGCTCCCACCCTGGGCGATGGTGTCAATTTGTTTCCAACTCCACCTGCAGCTTCTGTGTTAGCTCTGGTTGCTGCTATGAATACCTAAGAAAAACAAAGGAAGGAGGACTTATTTTGGATCACAGTTTTGGTCCATGTTCATCTGGCTCTGTTGCTTGGGATCTGAGATGGAGCAGAACATCGTGGCAGAAGGCTGCAGTGGAGGAAAGCTGCTCCGCGCATGGCAGGGGGAAAGCAGAGAGATCAGGAGCACATGCACACACACGAGAGGAAGGAGCCGGGTACAAGATACACACCTTGAGGGTGTGCTCCTAAGGACCCACTCCTTTCCCTTTAGGTCTCACTCTTACACTTTCTACCACCTCCCAATCGTCCATTCAAATTATGACTCCATCAATCAGTGGATACACTATGAGGTCAGAACATCACGGCAGAAGGTTATGGTGGAGGAAAGCCGCTCGGCTCCTGGCAGTGGGGACAAGGAGAGACCCAGAGAGAGAACATGCATATGCGCACATCGGAGGAAGGAGCCGGGGACAGGGTACAGTCCTTGAGATACACTCGGAAAGACCCACTCCTTTCTGCTAGATCTCACCTCTTCTACTTTTTACGACCTCCCAATAGTCCATTCAAATTAGGAATTCATCAGTGGATGAACTCACTGATAAGGTCAGAACCCTCATAATACAATCACTTCCCCAAAGCTCCACCTCTGAACACTGCCGCACTGGGGACCTTTAGCGCATGAGTATTTGGAGCACACTTATCTAAATGATAACAGCCTCTCCTCAATGATAACATGTGGAGAGCAGCGGCTAAGGCAGAGTAATCCAAGAGACTTAATCAATAAGTAGCTGGGGGTGAGGTCTCATGATCTGAAGCTGTGGGAAACTTGAGATGTCTGTCATTACAGACCCACACCCTTGATTTCCCACGCTGGAGACTGGTAGACATGGCTGGGCGCTGGGGGAAGATCAGGAAGTCCACAGAGCAGAGGAGGGAGCCCAAGTGTGGTTGTATCGGGGCCCGGGATTCTCAAGTTTCGAGGGTCTCCGTACGGGCCACCACTTATCGGGCGCCCCAGGCTGAACCCTCAACCATGAGGCCCCAATAAAGACGCTGCCTGAATGTTGCTGGTTTGAACCTCTCTTTATTATATCTCTCTCTTTCTGGGATCAAGGGCACTACACAAGCAGTAACAAACAGCACAGAAGTTGTTTTTCCAAATAGTGCTTTTCCAACAGACTCCCAATAACCCCTCTCTCTAGCAATCCGTCTTCCACTAGCTACCCACAACTTTTCCTCCCAGAACTTCCCCAGCAACCCACTCCAGCCTTTCCCCAACAGCAACTCTTTCCCCAGCGACAACAACAACCACAAATCCTCCTTCGGCGAGAGGCGGAGGCTCTTAAAGCTGCGCAGGGCCTAAGCCACGAGGCGTCTCATACAGCTCTCACCTGGGCCGGCCACGAGCCGGGCGTGCTGGTGCATGCGCTCTGGCGTGGGGCAGCCCCAGAATGTTTTCCACCTGCAGCCGCTTCTGGCACTCTGCCAGGCGCCATGTAGAGGGGAGGTCTAGCCGGCTGGACTAGGCCCCCGACATGGTTGGACCCATCCTGGCCCAGAAATCTACCTGCCTTGGGTTCGGGTTCTGCAGGCTGGACTTCCACATGAATCTGTTGAACTGAGAGTGCAGACTGGTCTCTCCTGAGTCAGTCACTCGGAAAGATCTACCTAAAGACCACGAGAAGGCAGGCGTGGTGATGTACACCTGTAATCCCAGTACTTGGGAGGCTGAGACAGGAGAATTGCAGGTTCAATGCTCAGTAACCTAGCAAGATCCTGTTTCAAAATAAAAAATAAAATGTTCTGAGAGCATAGCTCAGGGGTAGAATGCCCTTGGGTTCAATCTCCAATACCAGGAAAAAAAAAAAAAAAGAACCACATACATGAAGCCAATCAAATCTGGCACGGCTCCACGCTGAGCACAGAATGTGTTCATTAGACACCAAAGCAGGACTGACCACAAGTATGTCCCAGATTTGAACCAGAGCCCTTGCTCTTGTGGCCTATCTGGAACTCTGTGGCTGGCTGAAAGGGATCTCTTTGTAGCTAGCTCACCCACCAAGAACATGAAGAGCACCAGGCGCTTTAGACCTGAACCTGGAACACGGATGCAGGGGGCTCCATCCAGGACCCGGCCTCTTCACAACTCAAGGATGCTTCCCGCTGGGCGAGGGTGCAGCTCAGTGGTAGGGTTCTTGTCCAGCGTGCACACGACCCTGGGTTCCATCCCCAGCAGCATACACACAGAAAAGCCCTAAAACAAACAAAAACTTTCCACCAACTAAAAGTTTTTGTTCACTGTAGCTAGAAGAAATGGCTTCAAAGGGATAGTTCAAGCAGCAGTTCAAAGCGACTTTCTTCTCTTCCCCTAAATTAAGAACTTTTCTGCCAAAGAGTTTTACGTTCCAAAGTGAGGACATAAGAGAAACTGGAGAGCCCAGGCAACCGTAGACAAGGTGGACAAAGCCATCCTCAGGAAGGGTCAAGGTGGACTTCTCTAGAACTTTCTGGAGTGCTTAGCTTAGGTGGACTGAGCCTCGTGCCAACAGGACTGGAGCAGGACTCAGAGTTGGTGCAGAAAGGCCGAAGCCGGAAGGAGAAGCAGGTTTGGTGTGGGGGACTCAACTGGCCTTTCAAACTCTACTTCTCCCCTTCTGTGTTCCCGGCCCTGTGTCTGATGATCAGAGGCACGCCATTTTTAAAGGGTCTCATCAAAGTCTTGCTTGGACACAAGATGGGCTATTACCCGGGACCATGCTCCTTTTGCTTTAAAGACCAGCACAGACAAATAACAGATAAGAGAGTCCGTGCGTAGTTCAAATGGAAGATGGCCTGGAAAGGACTCAGAGGAGGCTGGGTGAAGAGCAGAAGAACAAACAGGAGCTTGAGAGCTGTGTCCACCTGAGGCTGGGATGCAAAATGCCAAGGGTAATAAGAGCCAGTCCCGACTGAGTTCTGGCCCTTAGGTATTAGCTCATCTAGCCTTCACAACCCTGTGAGGCAGTTCTATTATTAAACTCAGCATCAGATGCGACCCAGGCAGAGGCCTCGACTCATGCAGCCCAAGGTCACCGAGTAGACAGGCGGAGCCAGGCCCCAGACGCAGAACCTGGCTTCAGAGTCTGTGATCTCATTTGCCCTCACTCTGAACCACTGCCCCTGCTTAACAGAGGAGGGTGCTCTCCAATTCCTGTGCCACAGTGGAGGTGAAGCAGGACCCAGACAGCCACGCCCACATCCGCAAAGGGAAAAGCAAGAGGAAACATTGAATTCTCCATTTTCTTGTATAATTCAACCTCGGACAAGGTCATCAAATTAAGACCTACCTTTGATTCAACAACATACACTGTATGAAAAGATGTTCAACCTCGTTAGTCATTAGGGAAATGCAAATCAAAACCACAGTGACATGCTTTTTCCTAACCACTAGATGGCTATAATCGAAAAACCAGAAAATAACAAGTGTCATCAGGATGTGAAGAGCTGGAACTCTCACACTGCTGATGGGAATGTAAAATGGTGCAGCCACGCTGGAGAACGGCCGGGTAGCACCTGAAAAAGTTAAGTATAGAGGTATTTGCCACTTGCTTTTCTAAGCACTGGGTCACACCCATGACTGAGACAGAGCAGAGAGACTTGTGTTCATGAAGTTTATATCCCAGGAGGGAGGGGCAACCCACGAGTAACTGTGAGTACTAAGCTCATGAGTAACTGAACTCGCCAGGTATGCATGAGCGTGCACAGGTGAGCCGGCAGGGAAGTTAGTCTAGAAGGGAGAGCCAGGAAGGCTGCTCGGAGGAGGTGACATTGAGCAGACACCTGGATGACGTGAGAGAGAAAGATTTGGAAAGACCTAGGGCAAGAACAGCTCAGCCCCGGAGCCAGCGAACATGTGAGCCCGGAGATGAGAACAAGCCCGAGGAGCCGCGGTTGGGGGAGGGGATGGGGCAGCGACTGGCCGTGAGAGGTCAGAGCACACGGGCTCACAGGCCATGATTAGAAGAAGTTGTGAAGCCAGGCATGGTGGCACACTCTTGTACTCCCTGTACTTGGGAGGCTGAGACAGGAGGATGGCAGGTTTGAGGACAGCCTCAGCAACTGTAGCTTGGAGGTAGAATGTCCCAGGGTTCAATCCTTAGTACCAAAAAAAAAAAAAAAAGAAAAAAGTTGTGTCTGATGCAGAACTGTATACTATCTCAGTTAATACAAACACTCTCATAAGGCACAAACTCTTATTATTCTTATTTTATTGTGCTCTGAATCCAAAGATCAGAGTGGCTCAGTAATAAGTTCAAGATTCAAGATTCTCCAGGGGTTAAGTTTGGAGGTGGGACTTGGCACAGGTCCTGACACCTTGGCCTCAGTCTGGGCCAGTCCCAGCTCCCGGCAGGAGCCCACCTGCTGAGGTCCCCAGAGGAAGAGGAGGAGAGAGACCCCAGCTCCGGGCCATATGGGGCTCAGCTAGATCCTCATAGCAACCTGTGTGCTGGCATGACTGATAGTCCCACTCTACCAGTGAGGGAAACTGAGGCACAGCTTGGAAGTGGCCAGAGGTCCTGAGGGGGTGGGAAGGTGGAGCTGGGATTCGGCCATGTTGTTTACCCATAGGCCCCCTCGCCTTTATCACAGATCTCTGACCTCCAACCACCTTCCCTCCCTTCCCCGTGTCAGGCTGAGTCCTCAAAGCTTTCTCACCTCCCACCCTCGCCCATCGCAGGTGGGCCAGGTGTCCATGGACCGATCCGTCCCCCTCTCCACACCCAGTCCCCATCTACACTTTCATTCTCTGGCTTACAAACTGGGTGGGATCTTCACCCTCATGGAGCTTACAGTCCTGTGGGCAGTCGCAGGTCAGCAGACAACTAGTGTGCAGTGAATAAGAGAAGACTTTGGATCACTTCTAGAAGTGGCCATGGGGTGGAGTGGACATTGAAATAGCCCGGGGAAGTCAGAGAAGACTTCCTGAAGGAGGTAATGCTGAACTGAGACTTGCAAGGCATCAGGGACAAGAGACTTTAGCCTGGGACATTTGGCACTGAAAGCTAGCTCAGAGCTCTCTGCAGTTTGGTCCTAATACCAGTCACACCTCCTCAGAACTGATCCCTCAAGAATCCTGCACCCAGCACACCCTTTACTCTGCAGACTTTGTTCAAGTCACTGAGAGAACATGAAGCAAATGCTTTGTGGGTAAGTCAGCTTTCCATCACTGTCATGAAATACCGGAGATAATTAACTTAAAAATCAAAAAGGTTTATTTTGGTTTATTCTTGGAAGTTCCGATCCAAGATCAGACAGGCCTGTTGCTTTGAGCCCCTGGTGACTGTGGAAGTGGCAGAGAAAACTGCTCACCTCATGGTCAAGAAGCAAAAGGGAATGAGGAAGGGGCCAGGGTCCCTTAATCTTAGGCACCCTCTATCCCAACCTGCAGTCCTCCTGCTGGGCCCCACCTTCTGAAGCTTCCACCCCCTGCCAACAGCACTTCCCTGGGGCCCACACCTCTGACACATGAGCCTTGGGGGATGCTCATCCAAACCTTGCACTTAGAATTTTGTCAGCCTGGCTCAAATCCTCACTCCAACACGGACTAGTGGTCTTGGGCCAATTTTTCACCTGTTAAAGCCCTCTTTTCCTCAGGCATAAAATAGTGAGACTAACACCTGCCACGCGTAGATGTTGGAAGAACTGACGGTGTATGTGTTAACCCAGCACAGGGCAGTTATGTAATGAGTTGCCCTTGGAATTATACTGTTTGTGTGTGCTGCCTGACATACGCTTTCCCCTCAAATTTCCCTCTCTCCCTCCCTCCCTTTCTCTCCTTCCTTCTCTTTTGTGTAATACTGGGGATTGGGTCCAGGTGAACACTACCTCCAAGCTACACCCCCAGCCCTTTTTCTTTTTTGTTTTGAAATAGTCTCACTAGGTTGCTGAGAGTCTAAGTTGCTAAGGCTGGCCGCAAACCTGCGAC
Source organism: Graphiurus murinus (assembly GCA_004027655.1). Lineage (NCBI taxonomy): Eukaryota > Metazoa > Chordata > Mammalia > Rodentia > Gliridae > Graphiurus > Graphiurus murinus. Next base: position 9,581 of record PVLC010004478.1, read on the forward strand.
CCTCCTTGTCTCAGCTTCCCAAGTACTGGGATTAGAGGCGTGTACCACCATGCCTGGCTTCAAAATTTCAATTTCTTTCAGAAATCATCTGAGATCCAGGAGTTATAATTCCTGTCTCCCCCTCTGTCGTGCTGTCTCCCTCCATCAGAATACACCTCAGTTGATATTGGGCCAGTGACTTATGGCACTGTTAGATGCTCAGCTTCTGAGAACAGTGGTTGTGTTTTTATTCATTTTTAACCTCTCAGGGCTCAGCATAGTCCATGGCTAATTGAGGTACTCATTTAATGTTTTTTTTTTTTTCTTTTTTTTGCGGTACTGGGGATTGAACTCAGGGACATTCTACTTCTGAGCTACACCCCCAGCCCTATTTTTTTTTTTAATTCTTTATTTTGAAACAGGGTCTCACTAAGTTGCAGAGTGCCTCACTAGGTAGCTGAGGTTGGCCTTGAACCCAGATCCTCCAATCTCAGCCTTCCAAAACTGGGATTACAAGCGTGCGCTACCACGCCCAGCCTCATTTAATGTTTATAAGATTGAAATATCAGGCAAGTGGAGCAACAGAGGGGGGCTGCCATTCTCGTCATGGACCAGGGGCCCAGGGCCCAGGTCAGGTCCAGAAAAGGTCATAAAGACAAGAAAGAGAAGGTGGAAATTAATAAAGAGAACCTGTCTTGGATTGTCTGACTTTGTAACCTAGAATCATTTTGCTTCTCATTAAAAAAAAAACAAAAAAAACCCCAAAACAACTCCCACAAATAGGCAGTCCCCAAAGAAAGAATTTAAAGTGACCTTAGTATATGAAAAAATAACATCCAAACTTACCAGAAGTCAAAATGAAAACTAAAATAAGATACAAAACCTCAGAGTTGGTAAAGACATAAAATAACATCAGGAGGACCAGCCCTACAGTCAAGTCCTGCTTTTCCTGTTTGGTTTGGATCTTAAATGTTCCAAAGATCATGTCTTGAAGGCTTGGTCAACAGCAAGTGGGGCTATGGGAGGTGGTGGATATTTGGGGGCTGGAGCCTAGTAGAGGAGGTTAGGTTGCTGGGGGTGTGCCCTGGGAGGGGATATTGGGACCCCAGCTCCTCTTTCTCTCTCCCTTTCCCAGCCACTATGCAGTAAACATACCTCCTCTGCCATTTGCTCCTGCCATGGTGTTTTGCCTTGGCACAGTTCCAAAGCAATGTGGCCAAGTGACCATTGGACTGAAGCCTCTGAAACTGTGAGCCAAAATAAACCTTTCCTCCCCTTAAGTTGATTATCTCAGGCATTTTGTCACAGGGACGGAAATCTGACTAATACTCTGAGTCCACCACTTTTTCCTCTGTTATTCATTAGCAGTTGACCCTTCCTTCTTAGTATTTTTGTTTTTCCATTTATTTTTCAGGCTTTTCGTGTCTTATCTCCCTTATTAGGTTGACCATATACGCTGAGGCAAGGGTCAATTCGCCTGTCTACTTATCCTACTCCTTTAGCACCACTCTGTGGTGGCTCTGTGTGCAACGACATCCCTCATACAACACATGGTTGGTGAGGGTTTATCCTTTTATCCTTTTTTTTTTTTTTTTTTTCCTGGAACTGGGGATTAAACCCAGGGGCATTCTACCTCTGGCTATGCCCCCAGCCCTATTTTTTATTCTTTATTTTGAAACAGAGTCTCACTAAGTTCCGGAAGGCCTCACTAAGTAGCTGAGGCTGGCCTCGAATCTGGATCCTCCGGTCTCAGCCTCCCAAGTACTGGGATTACAAGCGTGCGCCACCACGCCTGGCTGTGAGGGCTTATTCTATGCCAGGCACAGTCATGGGTATTGGAGTGTGCAGTGGACAGAATGCATAGGTCTTCTAACTTAATGAATACACATTCGAGAAGATGAACACCAGATATCATACACCTTAATAAGTGAGAATATAACACGGAGTGCCAGTTTGGTTCACATGATTTCAACTATGTTTATTCAGCAATGAGAGAGAAAAATAACAATGTAAATAAGGCACTCAATCCCACCTGCCACTCTACTCAACGAGCCCAATTCCAGAGAAAGCTGGAAATGAATCTTCTCCTCCCTCCTGGTTATTTCACCATCCTGTATGGGATTCTGATGTTAATATATTTGCTCATAAAGCATCACCCTTAAATAAGAACCAACTGCTCCACCTGGTACTCGACCAAAGGAAACAGTGATGTGTTCCAACTTGGAGGAAAAGAGGTTCTGTCAAATTTACTGAGCGATGGTAAGTTGTTTTCCAACATGGCACCTCCCTGGGGAGGTTTCAAGAGTTGTATTGATTACACGTGATTTCCACATTCTCTGTGGAATTTATAATCTAATCCTTGATAAAATTGGACTCCCCCATGTGTTATGCAATTCTTAACTTCATCTATGGCATTCACTAATGCAACACCATTTGCTAATGAAGCCCCTACTGTGTGTCACTAACTGTTCTACGCACCAAAATGGAGAGATGAATCCAAAGAAATACCTCTCTCAAAAAGTGAACAGTATCTTATGTTCGTATGATGCTATACATCTATAAAGTATTTTGTAATGCTGACCCAGTTTTATCTGTCCAGCATTATTTCCAGCTTTTTTGGAATTACACTCCATTTTAGTTTGGACCACTATAGCAAAATATGATGGATTGGGTAGCTTAAACAACAAAAAACTGGGAAGTCTAAGATCAAGGTACTAGAAATTTGATTCTCAAAGAATCTTCTTCCTGGCACATAGACAACTTCTCACCATGTCCTTCTATGTCCCTTTCTTGATGCATGTAAAGAAATCTCTGAAGCTGGGACTGATAGTACACATCTGTAATCCCCATACTTGGGAAGCTGAGAGAGGAGGATCACAGGTTCATGGATAGTCTCAGCAACTTAGTGAGACTCTGTTTCAAAATAAAAAATAAAATAGGTCTAGAGGTGTATCTCAGAGGTAGAATGGCCCTGGGTTTTTTTTGTGCTACCCCCAGTAGCACAAAAAAAAAAAAAAAAAAAAATAGAGAGAGAAGAAAAAGAAAAAAAAAATACTTGCCTTTCTCTTCTCATAAGGGAACTAATTCCATCACAAGAGTCGTCTTCACGACCTCATCTTCACCTACGGCCCCACCTCCAAATGTCATCACACGGGGGCTAGGGCTTCAACCTATGACCTGGGGAGGGGAGCAAGACATTCAGCTCAGAATAGCTCCATTGAACCTGTGCTCTTAGGAGATGCTCTTTCCCACAACTACAACCCTGTGTTTTTAGTGGGAGCCACCATCATTTCTCCAGCTGCTACTTCCTGGTCATATTAAATTGACTGAAGAGGGGCAACCAACTTCAGTATTCATCACTCGTGTTATCTTACCCCCATTCATGTTAACTAGTTAATGGAAGAGTACTTGCCCCTAACCTGGCCAATGAAAGTTCTCTCCAGGATTTGTCCAACTGTGTTTTACTCTATTTTCTGTTACTATAACAAAATATCTGAGTCTGGGTGCTCGATAAAGTAAAGAGGTTTATGTGATTCCTGATTTCTAGTGGCTGAAAGAAAACAGGATGGTACCAGCATCCTGGCTAGGTCTCCCGGGCCACATCACAACATGACAGAGAAATAAAAACGAAACTAGTTGTATGCAAAAGGGCCCACGCACATGGGGTGGCCTCACTTATAACAACCCACTCTTACGAGAACAAGTCCAGTTTTGCGAGGACTATGTCAATCCTCTTAGAGTCCCCATCATCTTGATTCTGCCACACTGGGGTGCCAGCTCCAGCTCACAAAACCTCAGAGCACACACGCAAACTACATCCAAACCGTAGCAAACTGGAACTGCAAGAAGAGATACAGACTCCTGGTTGGGGTAACTCTGAGGTCTGAGGCGTGTGAACAGCCCTGGCCGTGTGTCCAGGAGGGAATACGGCACCCGTGCTCAAATGGGAACAAAAACAAGGAGATGGTGGAGACAGCCTCCTGGCAGCAACTGCTCCTGCTGCCCTGAGGACCACCGGACCCCAGACTTCCTACAAGTCCTTTTTTCCAAAGCTGGTTCAAGGGGGCTTCCTATCACTTGCAACCAAAGTGCCCAAGATCCCCTATATTTTTAGACATCTTTTCATTTGTTCTTTGGCTTTAGAAAGGAGCTCACAGAGGTCAACTGAGCTCCGTGATATCCCAGTGCTATAGAGAGGGCAGCGAGGATTCAAACACTGCTTCGACCTTGGTTCACGTCCAGACCTCTAGGAGGCTCCCCTGCTCCCGACCCACACCCGCTCGCGTGCTTTCTGCACCCTCAGTGCACCTTTTCCTCCGTCCAAAGCTGCACGAGTCATGTTCACGTTCCAACCCTCACGTCAGAGCACAGCAGACACTCCTCTGCGGGACACGGACCCTCTGCACCTGGCTCCTACCTACCCTGCCGGCCACACCTCCTCCCCCGCCCCCGTGTGATCCCCAAATAACCCCCTGCCTGAGTCACAGGCTGCTCCCTGGGCCGAGGGCCCCTGTTTGCCTCCCTCACCTCCCTGCCTCCTCCCACCCTGGGCGGGTGGAGTCTCACCTCCTTCTTCCTCCCAGAGACCTCCAACCCAACAGTTGTCTCCGCTCCTCCTCCCCCTCCTCTTCTTTCTTTCTTTTTTTGCGGTACTAGGGTTGAACTCAGGGGCATTCTACCTCCGAGCTATACCCTCAGCCCTATTTTTTATTCTTTATTTTGAAACTGAGTCTCACTAAGTTGCAGAGTGCCTCACTAGGTAGCTGAGGCTGACCGCAAACCTGGATCCTCAGGTCTCAGCCTCCCGAATGCTGGGGTTACAAGCGTGCGCCAGCACACTCGGCTCCCTCCTCTTCTTTATATATGAGCTTCTTCACTAGGGATCAAACACAGGAGCACTTTACTTCCAAGCTACACCCCCAGCCCTTTTTCAGTTTTTATACTGAAACAGAGTCTTGCCAAGTGGCCGAGGCTGGCCTCAAATCTGTGATCCTCCTGTCTCAGCCTCCCAAGTGCTCTGTCTTGTATTCTAATTCCCAACATGTGCCTTCCAGAGTGGAGGCTCATGAGGACAGGTTCAATAACTTCTCTATCTCTGGACCCCTCCACACACACACAAACATGGCTGCCACATGGTACATACTCTGGAGGTTGGGGGGGAAAGCAAGTGCATCCGGAGTGTGACGGCCAGGGCTCCTATTTCTTTAACAACTGCCATCAGTTTGGGAGTTGACGGATGTGAAGCCTCGGAGCCAGTGATAGCTGAACAGGCAAATCGGCAATGCCTCTTCAGAGACTCATCTGCACTCTATGTGCCGATTAATGCTGGGCCATTAGTCCTTTCTGAAGCTGCCAGGATCTATTAAGCCATTTAACTTCTCCGCCGCACTTCAGGATCACTCCCAAGGGCATTTTTTTTCAGGCCTGGGCAGCCAAAGCATAAATGACTTAAGTGGTGAGCTTTCTGTCACCCCCCTGGGAGCCCATCCCGCGGAAGCAAAGCTTTATGGGTCTAAAGCACAGTGAAGCTAAGAAGCACCTGCAGCTCTGACCAGAATTATCCTCACCCTTTAAAGAAATCTGGTCCAGGGCTGGGGTTCAGGCTGACCTTCTGAGTAACGGGAACAGGAAACCACCCTCTGTGGGGTCATCAGAACGTCCCCAGGAAAGTCCCCAGACCTAAGGGATCCCCTCAGCAATTCACTATGGTGCCCGAAATCCCCTCCATTCATCACTTAATAGATATTTATTGAACACCAGTGATATGCCAGGCGCTTGGGAAATTGGACAGGAATCAAGACAAGTTTGGTTACTTTGGCTAACTCAGGCTTTATGCAAAGCACAAGAGCAAATATTCCTAGGAAGACAAGCCACAAAGCATTATCAGCCATTAATCCGTACTCCTTCCCAGGAAGACTGCTGAGGAAGAGGAGTGATCCTGGGACAAGTAGGGATGCAAGCTGTGCTGGCCAAGAGGAGTGAGTGACACTTGTGGGAGTCAGCAGGCCAGTTGTTGTGGAGTGGTGGTCAGCGTGGATGGGGCTACAGTTTCCATCCCCACCCCGGCTGCCCTTTGGAGTTGCCAGACCAGAGGAGTAGGCAGAGAGGGCGTGTCACATGCCCCACCCCCTTCCTGGGATTAGCCTGAATTCCACAGCCTGGACCCACTCTAACTTCTATCAAGAAGTGTCCTGGGTTTGCACGCGGAGGGCAAAAGCAGATTAAGCCTCTGGGCCCGTGGTTCAGCCAGCCAGGGCCAGCTCCACGCTGCAGCGACAGTGCTCACGCCACAGACATGGCTCTTACTTATCAAGTACCTTCTAGGTGCTCTGCGTAGTTGGTTTTTAATGATAACGTCAAGGGCATGCATTTTCAGGAAACCAAGCCTTAAGGGGGATATTTGCCCAAGCTCACAGTTTGTCGACAGATGAAGTTCCAGCCCGTGCAACTCCAGGACCCATCTTCTTTACAGATCATGAGAGGTAAAGTTTGATTTTAGTACCAACTCTTTTCTATCCTCTGAAGAGGCAATGTGAGGGATCCCATCTGCTATGGTGTGAATGTGTGTGTCCCTCCAAAGTCTTGCTGGAACATAATCCGTAATCCCCAATGACACAGGATAAGAAGGTGGGGCCTTAGGGAGACAGGGGATGCATGCTGTGTAAGAGAGGCTTTGGCAGGGTTTGTTTCTTGGTGCTCCTCCCCTGCCTTCTAACCACGTGAGGGCACGGAATAAGGCCCATCTAGGAAGCAGAGAGCAGTCCTCGCCAGACACCAAACCTGACAGCACCCTGACCCTGGACTTCCCCGCCTCCAGAACTGGAAGGAACACATTTCCATTGCTTAGAAGTTGCCCAGTCTGAGCCAGGCGTGGTGGTACACGCTTGTAATCCCAGTACTTGGGTGGCTGAGACTGCAGGATCTGGGTTTGCAGCCAGCCTCAGCTACCTAGTGAGGCACTCTGCAACTGAATGAGACCCTGTTTCAAAATAAAGAATAAAAAATAGGACTGGGGATGTAGCTTGGAAGTAGAATGCCCCTGAGTTCAATCCCCAGTACCACACACACACACACACAAAAAGTTGCCCAGTCTGTGACGATTTGTTGTAGTGGCACAAATGGACCAAGATGCTATCAGATCTTGGGGAATGGAAGAATAGTTTACCCTTGCGAGTTCATAGAAGCTAAACAAGAGTTATTCTAAAGAGTCGACTGGCTCAACAGTAACCTGACCAAAGGTATGGAGGGAGGAAGAGGGCTGGATAGTCACGCAGGACCCCTACAAAAAGTAGAATCAGAGACATACTTGCCTGCATATTTAGACCTGTTTTCTTAATACCAAAAAGAACTGGTGGAGACAGACGTAGTGGGCCTCTCCAGAGTCTGATAGCAGCTGCCACTGTCTTCTAGAGTCTTCTTTCTGGGTGTTGGTCTCTACAACGTGCTGCTCAGTGGCCACAGATACCTGATCCTTGGTGGTGTAACTTACTGTCAATTAGCAACCTAGAACTGTGAATATTCATCCCCTCTCATGAACTTAGGGCGTCTCTGCTTCTAGAAAAACCTTGAATAGTCCAGCCCCTGGGCCTCAGTGCCTGCTTGAGCGGCCTGTCTGGGCGCCGAGCTGGCCTGCCCCAGGCTGACCCGCAAGCCCCTCTCAGGCCCTCATGAGAAGAGCACGGGCCTGGCCAACCCCCTGCCTCCACAAGAGTCCAGGGCCTCTGAGCTGGGCCCTGGTCAGCCCCGCTTCCTCACGGAAACAAAGAAACACAGACGCAATGTGTTACCCCAGGCCGGAGCCCAGCATCCGGCCTCTTCACATTTCTGTCCCATTCTCTCTGAGCTCTGACTTCAAAGGGCCTCAGGTGCCTGACTGGACAAACCAACTGCATGTTACCTTCCTAGGAATAAAAAAATAAAAATGGCAGGAGGGGGCGTAGCCCAGTGGGAGAGCCTGTACTTAGCATGAGTGAGGACCTAGGTTCAATCCTCTGCATCAAAAAATAAATTAATTAATTTAATTAAAGCTAAAGCCATCTTGGAGGCAGAAAAAGTCATTATATTATTATATACAATATGTTTTAATAAATATATTACTAAAATGTAGCATTGTGGATTATAGGTGAATATAGATACATATTACATATTCATAATAATGAAATTCTAGAACGTTTCAACATGTAAAAAGTAGACAGAAGAATATAATGAACTTCCACAGCTTCATCACCTAATTGTAACAGAAATCAACGTTTTGTCAATCTGGCTTCTTCTACCCACCACACCTGCTCATTCCAAGCATTTTAAAGTCAACCCCAGAGGACACATGATTACACCCACAAATACTCAGTTATACGCCCCTAATGGATAAGCCCATTTTTAAAAGTATGAGCAGCATGCCATTATCACCTCCAATGAAATAAGCAATAAACTCTTAATATAATCTCATACCCAGTCCCAAAGTTCCAGTTTTCCAGATTGTTTCAAAAGCCTCTTTTTACAATGAGTTGTTTTGGGAAACAAACAGGGTTCACACTGCACCTGCTGCTATATCTATTTTAACCTAAATCCACCCTCTTCCTTATTTGTTCTAAAACCATTTATTTGCTGTAGAAAGTAAGTCAGTTTTCTGGTAGAATTCCCCCACATGCTGGACTTGGTTCTTTTTGGTGCTCTTTAACTAGTTCCATCATGGCCAGAATTTTCTGTAAACTGTAAAGTTGGACGAGTAGTGCTCTCCAACGGGAATAGAATTTTAGACATTCTAGCAGCCACATTTTAAAATAGTTTTAAAATAGGTGAAATTATTTTTATTGTTAATTTTATTTATTTGTTTTGGTGCTGGGGATTAAATCCGGAGGCATTCTGAGCTGCACTCCTAGTCCTTTTTATTTTTTATTTTGAAACAGGGACTCATGAGTTACTGAGAGTCTTGTTAAGTTGCTGAGGCTGGCCTCGAATCTGACCCTCCTGTCTCAGCCTCCCAAGTACTGGGATTACAAGTGTCCAGCTGTGATATTATTTTTATAATATTTAATATAAAGTAACCTAAATACTATAATTTAAAATGTGATTAATGTAAAAATTATAAATGAGATATTTTATATTGTTTTCTATAGACTTCAAAATC
>PVLC010004478.1:18786-75760 GCA_004027655.1 Graphiurus murinus
AAAAAAAAAAAAAAAAAAAAAAAAAAAAAAAAAAAAAAAAAAAAAAAAAAAAAATCCAATAAGCCTTGTACACTTAAATCACAGTTCAATTCAGAATAACCATACTGCAAGTGTTACCATCTTGGATGGTACAGATTTACAGTCTTAATTTGATTCTGCTTTAAACTTTTTAACCTTCATAGAGGTTGCTGATATTGAGGGGTTTGGTTTTGTGTTGGGGGTGGGGGCTGGGGATTGAACCCAGAGGCATTTTACCTTCGAGTTACACCCCCAGCCCAATTTTATTTCTTATTTGGAAACAGGGTCTTGCTAGGTTGATGAGTCTAAGTAGCTGAGGCTCTTCTCAAATCTGTGATCCTCCTGTCTTAGCCTCCCAAGTACTGGGTTTACAAGCATGTACCACCATACCTGGCTTGTTTTTATTTTTGTTTTTCCTGTGTGTGTGTGTGTGTGTGTGTGTGTGGTACTGGGGATTGAACCCAGGGGCATTCTACCTCTGAGCTACACCCTCAGCCCTATTTTATTTATTTTGAAATAAGGTCTCACTAAGTTGTGGAGGGCCTCACTAACTTGCTGAGGCTGGCCACAAACCTGTGATCCTCCGGTCTCAGCTTCCCGAGTACCGAGATTACAGGTATGCGCCATCACGCCCCGCATGTTTTTCCTTTTTAAGAGATAGGTTCTTGCTATGTTGCCCAGGCTGGCCCTGACCTCCTGGGTTCAGGTGATCCTCCTGCCTCAGCCTTTTGAGGAGCTGGGGTCAGGTGTGTGCCAGTGCACCTGGCTAAATTTGAGGTACATTTTCAGTTTTAAAGTTCAGTTCCCTGTCGACTTCTCATGAAATAGTTTTAGCTGCCACTGATGATCACTTCCAAATCTGTTATTTTATTAAGACTGAAAAAACACGATTTTGGAATCCTCCTATATCTTCCACATTTATTAGGAGGAATTCTTACATAAAGGTGAGCTCCACCTCACCAGCTCTCTGGTTCCTCGCACAGGAATGGCAGCGGGATGTGCTCGTCTTCTCTCCATGAGTTCTCAGAGAAATGAGTCAGGAACCCAGCAGCCTCTCTGTCGGTGACCAGCCAGGGGCTTCCCCCCTATCCGTATGAGCGCATGCATTTTAATATTGCTACCTTTTCATGCACTGAAATCATTATTCTTTTTTGATGTTGAAAATTCTCCATTTGCCTGATAGCACTCTCCAGTGATTCCTGGGCCAGTTTTTTTGTTTGTTTTGGTACTGGGGATGGGAAAAATAAATAAAGCTAAATAAATAAGTAAATAAAGCTATACCCCCAGCTCTATTCTATTCTTTTATATATATGTATGTTCTTTTATGTATGTATGTTCTTTTATATATATGTATGTTTTGGTACTGGAAATTGAACCCAGCAGTGTTCTACCTCCAAAGTACACTCCCAGCCCTCTTTATTTTTTATTTGGAAACAGGGTCGTGCTCAGTTGCCAACAGCTTCACTAAGTTGCTGAGGCTGGCCTCAAACCTGCCACCCTCCTGTCTCAGCCTCCCAAGTACTGGGACTATAGGCCTGCGTCACCTTGTCTGGCTCCCCAGCTCATTTTGGACGGTCTCTGCTCTAAACCGGCTGTTTCTCCAAAGGAGCTCTTGTTCCTTTACTGTTCTTGGCCTCTCTCTCTAAATGATACCATAACCCAGAAAAATGGAAGAAATGAAATCAGAAGCACCAAGATGTGTCCTTAGGACAAAGATTTCTTGTTTTGGGGTGAAACGAACAGGATGAGAGGAGAAAGGAAGATGGGAGTGTTTGCACAGCCCTACCTGCCCTGCTCAGCCCCTGCTTTAATCTCTGCTCTCCTGACCCTGGGTCTTAGGACGGGAACCTCCGTTGCCACTAAGGGCAGGTGAAAGTTCGGCCAGCCGGAGCTCCACCTCGCCTCCCTTTGTGAAGAGCCCTCCGGAGCCTGCAGCCTGCTCCAAAGCTGCCTCCCTTCCCACCCAGCCCTTCCTGAGCCAACTCCCTGATGTCTCCGGGAGAACACAGCCGGCACCCTGTCATGACATCAGGGAAACTCCTATTTCCAGCAGCTTCTCCTTCAGCTGCACAAATGTGCGCGGTAGAGCGGGCGTGGGCGCTCCGAGGCTCCGCGGGAAGCAACTTGTTTTTTCAGCACAATTCAGCGCATCTTCTGAGGGGCCCGACCGCGAGAACTGCAGGCGCTGAGCCAGTGGAGCCTTCCTGCCCCTCACCCGGTCCTCTGCCACACCCCGTTGTCAGGGACAGACAGACCCCCCAGCACGCGGGCGCTGCTAAGGTAGAGGGGTCCAGCACAGAGGCAGGCGAGGGCTGTGCCTGATAGTTGTTCCTACGTGCTCCTCCCCATCCCCAGATCAAAAGGATAATAATACATCTCACTGCATTTAAACTTAGATCAGCCTAAGGGAGCCCCCAATGCCAGCCAGATCCCACCAGTGTGTCACAGATACACAGTGGCCGTGTGTGTGTGTGTGTGTGTGTGTGTGTGTGTGTGTGTGCATTTTACTGGGGATTGAACCCAAGGGCACTCTGAACTGCACCCCCCTTTTTATTTTTTATTTTGAGGTGCTGGGGATTGAACCTAGAGGCATTCTACCTCCGAGCTACACCCTCAGCTTTATTTTATTTTATTTTATTTGGAAACAGGGTCCTGCTAAATTGTTGAGGCTGGCTTCAAAGCTGTGATCCAAAACTGTGAGCCTTCTGAGTAGGGGGTTTACAGGAGTATACCACCACACCTGGCTACAATGGCTGTTTTATGTCATCATCACTGTGCCCTGGTGCTGCCAGGCAGAAATACTGCTTATAGCCAGCCATGGTGGCACATGCCTGTAATCCCAGTACTTGGGAGGCTGAAACAGGAGGATCACAGGTTCAAGAACAGCCTCAGCAAGTAGTGAGACTCTCATCAACTTAGTGAGACCCTGTTTCAAAAAGAAAAATAAAATTAGGGCTAGGGGTATAGCTTGGAGGTAGAATGCCCCTGGGTTCAATCCCCAGTACCACACACACACACACACACACAGAAATACTGTTTATAGTCACATCTTCCTTTCTGGACCTCTTTTTTTTTCCAGAAGAAAGGAAAGAAGAAGCCCTGCAGGTCTTAGACACAGCTCAAAATAGAACCACTTAGGCTGTGCACCTACTGTGTGCCTGGGGTGTGTTTTGTTTGGTCTTTTCAACAGTTCTCTGGATAGACATCATTATCCCCACCGAATAGATGAGAATGTTGAGAAGCCCTAATTCAGGTCATTGGCCCTAGCGGGACAGGGCAGAGCCAAGACCCTCACTGGGGGCAGGTGCTACCGTCCCTGAGACCAGCTCTGTGCCCAGCCCCAGAGGCTGCAGGCAGAGCCACCCGGCCCAAAGAACCTCATACTTGGGGCTAACGTGTCTGTAATGTAGAATTTCCCTTTCCATTTAGGAGCAAGAAACTGGATAATTATTATCATTATGGTATTAAAACGGTATACCACAGCTTCTGTTTCAGACCTAGAGAAATAAACTCTAGTTCTGGGATAGGGCTAATATAACCTGGGTGAAATGGAAAAAGACAGATGACAGGCATCCCTCCTGTGCTCAGAGGCCTCAGATGTCTTCTAAGCACTACACGAAGTGCTTAGACTTGCCAAGGCACTGCACTGTCTTCTGCACGACTCAGCTCCCACCAGCTCTGAGGGCCACCTTCCCCATTACGGTCTCCATGGTGCCGCCTCCTAGAGGTGCACAGGGCACAAGATACTGCAGTTCTCTCAACCCCCTCCGTGTCCACTGCAGCGTGTCAGCCTCCCTGCTGCCCCTTGACTCCTCAGCCACGCTCCCACCCCAGGGCCTTTGCATGTATTAGTTTAGTGGTGGTGTGCAGTAGAAGCAGAATCCAAAGCCAGGCATGGGGTCTAGGTGTCACACCCTTCACCAGGACATGATTGCCGCCTTTCAACCTTACTTCTCCAGGAGAGATGCCCAATGTTTCAATTGGTTGCAGCATGAGGTGCAGGAGCCCTCCTGCTGCTTCTCCAATTGTCAAAGTAAGCACTCACAGGCAAAAGTGTCTGAGGGACTCCCAGTGGTTCACGGTACTACTCCATTTTCTTATCTTAAACCTTAACCCTCCCCAAACTTGAAACTTTTTTTTTTCTTTTTTCAGTACTGGGGATTGAACTCAGGGGCATTCTACCTCCGAGCTACACCCCCAGCCCTATTTTTTATTCTTTATTTTGAAACAGGGTCTCACTAAGTTGCGGAGTGCCTCACTAGGTAGCTGAGGCTGGCCGAGAACCCGGATCCTCCGGTCTCAGACTCCCAAATGCTGGGATTACAAGCGTGCGCCACCACACCCAGCTCACTTGAAACCTGTTTTAAAGGCTGTTGATTTGTTTCAGTGAATCTCCAGAAGGGCCTGCAAAACAGGTGGGTCTACCCTGCCATTGGCTAGGGTCTGTCTGCACTTGGGTGATTATCACTCTACACACTTGTAGGAAGGTTGTGCTGGCTGCCATGGAGTATGGACACTATCTCAGCCAGGCACTTTGTATCTATTATCTCATTTAATCTTGGCTCTACCTTATGAAGTAGCTCTTGAATGCCCCTTTTTATAAGTGAGGAACCTTGTCTAAGGTCACTAAAATACATATCTAGACCTGATTCCAAAGCCCACATATTTTCTGTTAAGCTGCCCTGCTTTTAAAAAGTAGGCAATTTCTCCACCATTCCCAACTCCCAATTTTTGGATCTTTAGTATATTAAATATATAAAAATGCAAAGATAAATGACATTATCTCCTTGACTGAATAGTAATCAACTCAGACAATTCCCCCATAGAAAGCTTGCTTTGGGGATCAATATGACCCGGTGTTTAGCAGTGGGCCACTGTTCTGCATTCCAAGGCATTTTAGTTGATAGGAAACATTTTAAATTTTAATATTCATTAAGAGATATGACTAACCGGGTGTGGTGGTACTTGGGAGGTACTCCCGGTACTTGGGAGGCTGAGCCGGGAAGATTGCAGGTTTGTGGCCAGCCCCAGTGAGTTAGTGAAGCCCTCAGCAACTTAGTGAAACTGTTTAAAAAATAAAATAGGAGAGTGTAGCTAGGAGGTAGAATACTCCTCGGTTCAATCCCCAGTACCACAGACTCACCAAACTCATTATATAATAAGATATTAATAAGGATGAAGCTGCATCAACTGAAAAGGTCATTAAAAATGATAAGAAACTAATTATATGAGGGGTTCACAGGTTATTTGGCAAGAATCATGACTGCCAGTGAGAAGCATGAGAAATCTGCACCCCGCATGTGTCACCATGAACAGGCCTTGTCCTTTTTGTATCCCAGGCAGATCATCGACTTTCCAGAGAAAGAAAGCGGTCAGAAACCAGCATCACAAGCCGGGCGTGGTGGTGCACACTTGTAATCCCAGCATTCGGGAGGCTGAGACTGCAGGATCCGGGTTCGTGGCCAGCCTCAGGTACCTAGTGAGGCACTCCGCAACTTAGTGAGACTCAGTTTCAAAATAAATAAAGAATAAAAAATAGGGCTGGGGGTGTAGCTCGGAGGTAGAATGCCCCTGAGTTCAATCCCTAGTGCCACAAAAAATAAATAAATAAATAAAAGAAAGAAACCAGCATCACGTGCAATCCCTGGCTAGAATTGTTCATTGCTTGCTCTTATCACAAACTAAAAAGAGGACCATGGTTTCCTCTTCTCTAGAATGTGAAACCCAGATCACCTTTTCCCCTTCGTGGAGACATCTGATGAGATTTACCTAAAGCCTACCATGGGGCTGCAAGAGCTTATGGGAAACAGCAACCCGCCCCAAGAGTAAACAAGAAATGCAAAGGCCATTTTCTAGGAAGGGCTGTGTCTGGCCGCGCCACGGCGGGCGGCAGGGAGCTCAGGGAGGTTTCTTGGCAGGCAGGAGGTTTTTGAGAAGTGGGGCCTGGATGAGGCAAGCAGTCCTCCGGTTATCTCCGTGGGAGTGCCGTCCCGAGGCCTCGGGAGCCTTCCTGCTCTGGGAATTTCCTTTGGCATTACAGAAAATGATGCAGGGGAACCTCCGTTCCCCGGAAAGGGAGGCCAGAGGCCACCTGGGTGGTGCTTGGGGGTGTCAGGATTTTCACCCAGGGCCATGTTCGCTGATGTTGGCTCAGAACCCAGGTAAAATGATTCACTTGCTGCCCTGATACAGTGTGGAAAGCAGCGTAGAGCCAGATTTCCAAAGCTGAGCTGAGGAGAAATATATCCCCTTCCTAAGGAGAGACTGGAAAGAAAGCACAGCGGTCCACAGAATCTCTAAAAGACAGGGCTACTCTATCTACATAAAACACTCTACACAAGCCTGGTGTGGTGGCGCACACTTGCAATCCCAGTACTTTGGAGGCAGAAAATAAAAAGGGCTGGGGATGTAGCTTGGAGGCAGAATGCTCCTGGGTTCAAGCTCCAGTAGCCCCCCCCCCCCCCAAAAAAAAATGCTTTACACAAATGGTGGCCTTGGCAGCGTTCTTGGCAGCCTAAACTGGAGGCAGCAGCCTTGATCCCAGGGAGACACTGGCTCACAGAGGAGGTATGTCTCGCGTACGGTGTGATGGAAAACAAGACCCTACGTGCGGAGACTGCGGCTAATGTTTGTAAAGGTAAGGGTCACGCCACAGCAAGATCTGTAGAGTGAGATCCCGTGCAGGAGGAAGCCTGCCCGCAGGAGGGGAGCAGGGAGCCTGGTGAACTTGGGGTGGCGAGAGGTGACACTTCCTCTCCTTTGTCCATTTACTGCTCTGTAGGAGGAAGGGGGACCCTCCTGAAGAGGAGGGAATGAGTGAGTAACTGCGCATGTTCCCAGCACCCTCCTGGGGAGGCCTGCCTTTTGGTGCTTTCCCAGGACTGGGGAGAATCCACCCTAGGACCCCACTTGTGGGCCTCCTCCATTGTCTGTGGAGGGGGTCGGGCTCAGTGCGCCCCGAGGGCCAGGCAGCCCAGGTTGGACCTGGAGAGGGCAGGACCTCTTCTGAACCAGAACTGCTGCTTCTTTCCTCTTCCATGGTGTTCAGGATCTCTATTCTGCACTTGAATTCCCCAGGGCCCACCATCCTCCAGGGCTTTCCCTGTGTCTGTGTGTGTGTGTGTGTGTGTGTGTGTGTGTGTGTGTGTGTGTTTCTGTGGATTGACCTCAGAGCATTCTACCTCTGGGCTACAGTCCTGCCCCATTTTGTTTGTTTGTTTATAAGCAGGGTCTCGCTAAGTTGCTGAGGAGGTTACTAAATCTCCGAAGCTGATCTCAAACCTGCAATCCTCCTGTCTCAGCCTCCCCAGTACTGGCATTACAGGTGTGTGCCACTGCGCCTGGTCCCTTTGCCCTTTCAAGTCCTTATTCTTCCAAACTGTCTCCTCAAGCAGGGAACCAATAAATTCCACACCTCTCTGTCAGACAACACATTGTCCTTTTAACTGGGATTTTCTGGGGGAAAACTTGCTGGGACAAATCCACCCATTCTGTGCACACGCAATGTGAGCACCTTGTCCAGGTGAAGTCTCGCCCCGGAGGACACCCTCAGGGCTGGGTTCTAACACAGGTGGGGGCCTTCAGATAACGGGGCTGGCAGGGGCCAAAGATGTTCCTTAGTATGATCATGGGACCTTCCCCATGACACGCAGGTTGGCACAGGGGTTGAATCTGCACGCTCTGAGTTCAGGCAGCCGGGGTCCAACGCCATGACCTCGGGCAGGTTACTTAACCTCTCAGGCCCTGGTATCTTGATTTGAACTGGAGACAATACTTTGCACACCGGCCTGGTATGAGGACTCAGTACTTGCCAAAGCAGGTGAAGAATGCCCGACTCCAGTCGGCCTAGTGTGCGCTGCTGGCAGAGGCCCACGGAGGAGGGAGCAGCCGTTCTCCACCACTGACTGAGTCATGCATTTGACAATAACCACAGCCCGCCCACCCAGGTTGCTGGAGAGTCATTCTCAGGGAGGAAGCGTGGAGGAGCAACACATGCCTGGTAGTCCCTATCACATCAATCTCTGATGATAGCATTAGTCACAGATAAAAATGGTCTGATCCCTGAACATGATGCTCCACTTTTTTTTTCTTCTGAAACTAGAATGGAGTCTAAATGATAAAATGATCAGTGAGTTACTTATAGGAGCAAAGTTAGGAATTTTGACTACCGGTTTTCAGGATAAACACAAGTCATGAAAGACAGTATTCTCTAATGTAAATGCACGAAGCTACTGAATTCTGTGAAACGGAGTGTCTTCCAGCTAATCAAGGATGGAGGGGGAGTTCTGGGAATACTGAGGGCTTCCCGTATCACTCCGATGGTTTTGACATCACCTGGAGTCACGCTGGGGCACAGGTGGGAATGCGGGAAGGCCAGAAATGAGCATCATCTGCCTTCCAAAACCAGGGACAAGATGTGTGCTAAGTGTGGATAAGGGCACAACAGCAAAGCCTTTGGAACTTCTAAGAGCTGGAGTCATGAGGAGGGGAACGACTTGAGGAAGGGATGGGCTCCGAGTCAGACAGGGCCATGAGAAAGGTGTTCCCCCTCCAACTTGGAGGTCTTTGGTACCAAAAAAGAATCCACTTCAAGTCTCTTTAAATTTGGTATGAGATAGGCTGGAAAAGAGAGAAAAGAAGAGAATTTTCACTTTGTAAGGGATTCAGGTGGCAGAGAATTAGGGGGCCAGGGTCTCTTGGTCAGCCTGGAACCACAGCCCCTCCACTGGCATCTGCTCCCTTTGGAGCTGGGGGCCTTAGGCCTCAGACCACCATGCCTGTTGAGAATGGCACAAAGTCACACAGAAGCTTATAGGTTTAAATGTATGTTCTGGACCAGGACTCGGTTTATTTTCCAAAAATAATTTGTCAAGTATTCCAACCCCATCATATGTTCTATACATATAGGGACAGTTCAAAACTCCTTCATGGGGTGTTTGTGCAAGCAACAAGAGAACATTACATATAGATTTGTAACACAGCTTCATGAGGTTTGAGCTTTGCTGTTTTTCTTAGAAACGAAGTGTGGCTGTGCATTTCTAACTCCCAAAGAGAAAGTCTATGCAATGGCAAAATGTAGGGACATTTGTAGTTGCGCGGCTCACCGGGACTCTGGGAGGTGAAACCTGGCTCCCAAGTAGCCACCAGTGGCTCCCTGCAAAGACAAACCTAAAGTGTAATCATGGATCGCTCTTCTGTCCTCTGTCATGATGGACTGGAAGCCACTCCTGGGAGAGGACTGCTCCCACACGGTCACGAGGTCTCGGGTTGAAGGGCCCCCAAAAGATCTGTCCGTTCAGAACCTGTCACTGTGACCTGGCTTGGAAAAGGGGCTTTTGTCGATGAAATGAAGTTAAGCATCTTGAGATGAGCGAATTCTGACCTAGGGTGGGCGCTGCACCCGGTGACAAATGTTTATATAAGAGAGGAGACGGTGATGTGAAGAAGGAGGTAGAGATTGGAGTGTTGCAACTACAAGCCAAGGAATGCCAAAAATTGTCATGAGTCACCAGACACTGGGAGAGGAGAGGACGGATTCTCTCCTAGAAACTTCGGAGGAAGTAAGGCCCACCTGATACCCGGAGTCGCCAAAGTTTCAACCAACAATGGATCACACATACGACAGTGGTCCCATAAGATGATGTTACCTGGTGACATCAAAGCCATTTCATTTTGTGTAAGTACACTCCAGTGTTCACACAATAATGAAATCAATTAACAATGGATTCCTCCAAACATGTCCCTACTGATGCATGATGGTATATTTCATAATTTGTTACTGGCATCTCAGGAAACCAGTACAAAGCCCTTGATTTTTCTTTTTATGGTATCCAACACAAGATATCCACTCAAAAGAGTTTTTTTTTTCATTTTTTTAAAAAGACTCCCCTCCCTCCATTTAAATTTTCCAAGTAACGGCATCAGGGTTAGAGATCCCTAGGCTGAGGATGGCGGCAAAGCAGAAAGAGGCCGGCTGGAGGCAGAGGCCGGCTGACTGAGCAGTGCACCTGGGGAGTCACTTCTGTTCTCGCTCATCTCCCCGATGGGCATGTGATGGAGGAGAGCAAAAGAGATAATACTCGGGAGTGGACGGGGTTGGCTGGGCCCAGCATTCCTCTCGCCATCATGAGCGCTAGGAAGAACCCCTGTTGGAGTCAGGGGTCACTGACCACTCACCTCTAGAGGAAGCGCCAGCTCTGCAGTCAGTCTGCCTGGGTTCCAAGCCCTACCTGGACAAATGCCGTGCGACCTTGGGCAAATTCCTTCTTGGAGTCTCCATTCTTCACTCTTTCAGTACTACTGCTAATATCTAGCCACTAGCACTGATCACTGGCTGGGTGTAAGGATCAGGGAACCTAGCACAAGGAAGGCAATGGGTTAGCCGAATGCCTGGCCCACAGGAAGCTCTCCTCCTGTTACCTGTCTTCATTACATCCTGGTTGGCTCTGATAATGCTGGCTCCAGGTAGGAGGTCCCTGGTGCTCTGAGGCCCTGAGCCTCCTACTCAGGCCTCCTGGGCTGAGCACTCCAACTCCACCATTACTGGTTACAGCGTTCCATCTGCTACAGCCAAAGTTGAGAAACATCAGCAAAAAATCGAGGAGTCCAACATCTTCACGGTTTCTCTCATGAAGAGGAGTTTTTTCAGAGTTAATAGTTTTGTTGTGAAAATCACTTATTTAAAGCTTGGCAATGCTTTTGATCACTTTTCCCCTGTTAAATTCCCCCCAAACTAAAACGCTAACTTACAAAGCCCACATGCTGAATAACCTCCTTTTTGCAAATTTCATCTATCTGGTTATGTATTTTCTCCCTGCAGTTCTATATGTCTATGTACGTAGAAAGGTGTCTGTGATAATGTTCAGCAAATGTTGGCAGCTATACGCTATGATGTAATTTTCTTTTGCTTTTTTTTTTCCTTTGTGCTTTTCTGTGATTCTTGAGCATGTATAAAAATGCATGCATTATTTTCACAAAGACAATATTTTTAAAACTCATATGTTGAAACCTAGAATAGGCAGCTTCATAAAGACAGAAAGCAGAATAGAGGTTACCAGGAAGGAGGAATGGGGAGTTATTACTTAATGGGTACAGGGTTTTGTGTGGGAAAATATTCTGAAAAAAGATAATGGTAATTTGTGGTACCATAGAAAATGTACTTAATGACACTGAATTATATCCTTAAAAACAGTTTAATAGAGCCAGGCATGGTGGCACACGCTTGTAATCCCAGTACTTGGGAGGCTGAGACCGGAGGATCACAGGTTCATGGTCAGCCTCAGCTACTTAGTAAGGCCCTCCCCAACTTAGTGAGACCCTGTTTCAAAATAAAGAATTAAAAATTAGGGCTGGAGTTGTAGTTCGGAGATAGAATGCCCCTGGGTTCAATCCCCAGTACTACAATAAATAAATAAATAGTAGGCAATTTTTATCTTATGTATGTTTTACCACAATATTAATCTAATTTTTTTGGGGGGTACTGGGGGTTGAACTCACAGGCATTCTACCTCTGAGCTACACCCCTAGCCCTATTTTTTAATTCTTACTTTGAAACAGGGTCTTGCTAGGTTGCTAAGAGAGTCTTGCTACTTGCTGAGGCTTTCCTCGAATCTGCGATCCTCCTGTCTTAACCTCCCAAGTACTGGGATTACAGGCATGCACTGCCACACCCAGATAGCAGACATGCTTTTTAAAATTGTATTAATATAAGCTGGGCGTGGTGGCAAATGCCTGTAATACTAGTACTTCGGGAGGCTAAGACAGGAGGATCACAGACAGGTTCAAGGACAGCCTCAGCAAGTAGTGAGACTCTCAGTAACCTAGAGAGACCTTGTTTCAAAACAAAAAGTAAAAGAGGGCTGGGGTATAGCTCAGAGATAAAACGTCCTTGGTTTCAAACTCCATTACCACAAAAAAAAAAAAAAAAAAAAGAAAAAAAATATGTGTTGGCCTGCTGTGTTTCCTGTCCGTTGGGGTGCTACAACAGTAGATGACCAGGAAACCAATATGGCAGACAAGTGTGGCCAGGGTCTGGCTTCTCCAGCTCAGTACTTGTGTAAATGGAATCTTAACGATTTAACTCCAAGAGACTAATGTAGGGATTTCAGTATCGGGCCCAGGAAAGACAAACCTAAATAATTTTGAATGGAAGAGAGGTGTAGGGTTGGAGGCAGTCTTTCCTTTACCCTTGAAAGTCCAGCAGTTAAGTGGGGGCTTTCTTTTCCTTTTCCTTTGCAAAAGTGACCAAGAAATTCTGAACCTTGTAGCTGCTCTTGGACCCCGCTTTGCTTTGTATCCTCTCATTCAGCTAAGTGGCCATGTTTGGCCCAGGGATCCAATAACCAATTCCAAGTTCTTGTCTGTTTTTCTGGCCTGGAGCCCATCATCTTCCAAGGAGGGGCAATCTGCTCTCTCTTTCTCTGAGGAAGACAGATGGATCAGCAAATCATGGGCTGAGGACGAGAATTCAGACCCCACCTCTGGCCCCTCAACTCCAAGTCCGTCAGAATCTTTGTTGTACATTGCTGCCATGGCGATGGCTAGGGACAGCACCTGGTGGAGCCAGAGCCTGCCAAAGCCCACTGGAGCAGCAGCAAGGGACGAAGAGGGTATTTCCGGGACAGACAACGAGCAATTAAGAGACAAGGGGCCAGATTCGAGCCAGCCAAACTGAGCAGTCTGGAAGCGTTTGACCCAGAGTTTAAACCACAGAGGCAGAAAATATAATTTTAAAAAATCAATATAATTTCTTTTGTAAGCCCTAAATGCTGAAAGACGCTTCGTGAGTTACTTTCCGATTCTCTATTCTAGGGCATGATGACCAATAAGAATATTGGCCTTCATTCCTGGCCTCTCGTAGAGTTTATAATTACAGAAGATCCACAGAGAGCTCCCAAACACACTGGCTGGGCCAGGCAGGGACCAGCTGTTTGCATGCAGACCTCCAAAAGAGCAAAGCTTGCAGACAGTAAAACATGTTCTCATATTAGTGTCTTTCTCATGAGCCCTGCCTCTACTCTGTTAACACAGTCCGAGGAGTCAAAGTGGCTTCCCTGTGTGTTTCTCCTCTCCACTCCCCTCAAAAAAAAAAAAAAAAAAAAAAAAAAAAAAAAAAGCATGGAGTTTTAAATTTCACATTCTGTGATCTAACTTCCCCATTTCCCACTCACAAACAAATGACATCTGGCCACTCTCAACAATAAACTTGGAAAGATGAGACATTTCCTGTTAGTTCTCCATGTAACCCCTGCTTAAACTTTTTAAATTCCTGAAAGAATTGCCTGAAAAATAAATGGATCATTAAAAAGTGAGGAAAAAGGGGGAGAAGGGGGAGAAGGAACCTGCTACAGAGCCCTGGGACAGTTAATGCTGGAAAGTTTTTACCAGTATTCTGACTTTTTTTTTTTTTTTAACTGCTTTAGTACTGAGAGATCAAAACAGGTTTGTTATTCTACACAACCACCTTGTGGAACTCTCAGCTGGAAAAACCTTCCAGCAGGCTACTGGATCCAACATCGCAGCTAATTGCCCGATTCCTTTAAGTGGTGGTAGAAAATATTATTTTAAAGTCCTCATCTGTTTTTTAGCACCTTGCTTTATCTGTCCACTTAATTCCTAAGAAATTACATGTGGCCTCACAGTCTCGATGGTTACACAACACCACTATCTTTCAAATCTACAACTCCAACTCTGATTTTTCTTTCTCATCATCAATTGCCAGCTGGATGTTTCTTCTTGGGGGCTCTGTCCTTATCTCCCATTCGGCATGACTAAGGCTGGTTACTCCTCACCAGCCTCCCAATGCCAACTCCCCTCTCCATACTTCCTTCTTCTGTCAGTGATACCAGTTTTCTCCAAGACCCAGGCTCACACCATGGTGTCATGGAGGGCCTGGGCTCTTCCCCCTCCCCATCCTGAAGGTAGTATCACCAACTATCCCATCATGTCACACATGTCCCTTCTTCATTTACCTATAATCACTGATCTCTGGACCACATGTTTGACAGGACCAGTGATTTCCTAATAGGTAACCCTCCTCCATTTCCTGTCCTCAGAAAGGTGCCAGACAACCAAAATGCCTAAAATGTTTACACGCAGAGTGAGCTTAATGGGTGCTATGGTTGGGATCTCCAATGTCCCCAGAGGCCCATGTGTTGAAGGCTTGCTGGCTCTCAGTGCTATTGGCAGGTGCTGGAACTTAGTGGAAGGAAATTAGTTCATTGGGGGTGTGCCCTCAAAGGGGGTATTGGGACCCTGGCCCCTTCCCTGCCTCTCTTTGCTTATCAGCCCCCAGGAGATGAACAGGCCTTCTCTGCGACATGCTCCTGCCATGATGTGCAGGCCCCAGCCAACCTGGACTGAACCCTCTAAAATTGTGTGTGAGCCAAAACAAACCTTTCCTCCTTCTAAGTTGTTTACTTGGCTATTTTGTCACAGAGGCAGGAAGCTGACTAACACAATGGGTCTCTGACCTAGGCAGTCACTCTTTGGACCCCATGGGGCTCTTGGGAGGGCTCTGCACTTAGTTTAATTCCTGTTGTACTGTCTTGAAACTCTTCGATTTATTTTTTAAACAAGAGCTCTCACAGTTTCTTTTTAGATAGGGTCCTGCAAATAGGTAACCAGTCCCTCTCACATGCTAAGTGAAGACTCCTTGGCTTGGCATTAAGGATAGTTACAATTTGGTTTGCCCTTCCCTCTCATCTAATGAGTTCTCTTGATGTCAGCCTTCCAACTCTGCGCATTTCATGTTGATCATTTACTGTTACTGAAACACTCTGCTCATTCTTGCTTCCAATCCTTTGTCCATTTGCCCTCTCCAGCCATGCCTTCCATACTCTCTCATCCCAGTCCTACTCATATTTCAAATTCCTCACCTTGATAATCTTTCTATGCTCTATTTCTCTGGCAATAATGGTCATCCTCATCCGGTTTTCATAGATTTAGATTTTCTGTTAATCCTCTTTTACTGCCTGGGTCCTGTTCTCTGAATCAGTAAAGGTTGGGTCCAGGAGCATGCCTCATGCCTATGTATCATTGCTATCCCTACAGTGCCTTGCAGGGTGTGGGGTTGATAATCGATGACCTATTTCTCCCCTTTCTCTAAGTGAGGATGTCATGATGCCTCCACTTCATAAATGAGTAATAGACAAAATGTGGGTTGAAACTTACTCAGGCAAAGTGTAGGAAACAGGAAATAGTCATTGAGCACCTCTATATATCGATCCAACACATATTTATTGAATGCTCTCTTTATGCCAGGGACTGTTCCACTCTGAGCAATAGAAAGGCAGCTGGTGGACCAGCTGCTAGAATCAGATCTATAGCCAAGTAGACTGGGCTCACAGTTACAGCTCCATCCCTTACAACAGCAGTATGATCTTGCATGTTATGTAACTTCCCTCTGGCATGGTTTTTCCACCTGAAAAACGGGGACGATGACACCAAAAGCCAAGTCAAGAAAGGAAAAAATGGCCAGGTGCAGTGACCCACACCTGTAATCCCAGTGCTTGGGAAACTGAGATAGGATGATCTCAGGTTCGTGGTCAGCAGTTAGCTGGACTCTCTGCAACTTAGGGAGAACTTGTTTCAAAACTAAAAAATAAAATAGGGCTGGAGGTGTAACTAGAAGGTAGAATGCCTCTGGGTTCAATCTCCAGTACAAAAACCAAACAAACAAATAACAACAACAAAAAAGGAAAGAATGAGTAAATTAGACTTTGTCAAAATAAAAAACTTTTGTGCATCAAAGGATACTATTGACATAGTAAAAAGACAACCTACAGAATGGGAGGTTAAGTTGAGCATGGTGATCCACACCTGTAATCCCAGCTACTTTGGAAGCTGAGAGAGAGGGATCTCAAGTTTTATACTAGTCTGGGCAATTAGAGAAACCCTGTTTCAAAATGAAATTTTAAAAAGAGCTGGGGATATAGGCCAGTGGTAGAGTGCCCTTGGGTTCAATCTCCAGTACTACATACATAAGTAAGTGAGTTAAGTAGAAAGTTAAACACAGACTAAATGATTTAGCAATCCTCTTCTGGGTATATACTCCAAAGGATTGAAAGAAGGAACTCAAGATGTTTGAACAGCCATGAGCATAGCACTATTAATTCACAATAACCAAAAGATGGAAGCAATCCAGATGTCATTAATGGATGAATGAATAAACAAAATGTAGTATATACATACAATGGAATATTACTTAGCTTTTAAAAAGGAATTAAATTCTGATACATGCTACAATCTGAACACATCTTCATGCTAAGTGAAATAAATCAGTCATAAAAAAGAAAAATATTATATGATTCCACTGCTATAAAGTACTTAGAATAGGCAAATTCTAGACTGGTATTTGCCAGGGCCTGGGGCTGTAGGGGAAGGAGGAAGAATGGGGCATGAATGCTTCAAGGATATAATTGTACAACAATATGAATGTACTTCATGGCACTGAATGGTACACCTAAAATGATTAAAATGGTAACATTTTATGTTATATAAATTTTATCACAATTAGAAAATGAGAATAAGTTTACCTACAAGGTTGCTCTAGGGACTAAATGAGAGCTAGGCATGGTGGCACACACCTGTAATCCCAAGGAGGGAGGCCAAGACAGGAGGATCACAGGTTCAAGTCCAACCTCAGCAACTTAGCAAGACCCTGATTCAAAATAAAAAAAATAAAATAAAATGATGCTGGGGGTGTAGCTCAGAGGTAGAATGCCCCTGGGTTCAATCTCCAGTACTCCTCCCAAAAGATAGGATTAAATGAAATAATATTTGTGCAGGGCTTAGAAGAATGTGTTGCATAAAACAAGGTCAGTTGATTAAGTAAGTGCAGGGAAGGTCAGTCATCGTAATTTCAGGTATTATTTCCCACAGATGAGCCTTTTCTGGTCTGAACTTTGCAGTCACGACACTGGCTTTTCGCTCCGGTGCATGTGGGTCCCGCTCTTCTCTGAACTTCTGTCCTTTAGCGCTGGGCAGCGGAGTCTAGCACCTCCGTCATCCTCTACCTGTCTCAGCGTGCTAGTCCTGCCCTCCTGCAGGCTGCAGGCATCTGAAGGCAGGGGTGAAGACACGTGTCTCTGTACCCCAACAGTGCCTGACAGTGCCGGGCCCACAGTCTCCCCAAACCGAACGAGCGTCACGCAGGAGAACCTCTCGACTCAGCTCCACATCTGTGTCTTGCCAAAATAAAGTGGGAAGAAGTGAAACGGGGGCATCCATGACACCGGCCTTCCCACGGCTCATTCGTTCATGCATCTGTAGTGAGCACGACTCTTCCCATACACTCAGGAAAGAAAAGAAATTGATTTTCCTATAGCCGATCTGAATTGCTGTTCCAAGCTCCACTTCCCCTGGGTCGGAGAAACTTACTTGCAGTCAACTCTGGGGTTCCTGTCCAGGTCCCCAGCTTGGATCTAACTAAAGCCCAGGAGGCCTCCAGAGCGCTAAGGCTGGGAGGGGAGGCGGAGACCTGGCCTCAGTGTCATGGCACCTCCACTCAGGGCCCTGCTCACGCCTCCCGGGCCTCCATGGCTGTTGCTTTGCTCTGTCATGACCACATCCAGCCACTTCTCGAACCTCGAGGCCTGCTAGCTCCTCGTGCTCTTCGTCCCCTTGGGAATATCCAGCGGTGGCAGTGTTGTGTGGCTGGGCCCACAGAAGCAGGCTGTCCCCCACAGCTCTCGGGCTCATGGGGAGCATTCTACAGTGCGTGTTGGTGGGGGGAGCCATCACAGCTATGTCCACTCTGGAGTCTTGGTACCCTCCTCCTCCTGGGCCCACCCGGACCCAGATCTCATCTCTCTCGGCTTCCTAGAACGTGCCCGAGGCCGCTGCTCTCGTCTCTACCTGGGACATGGTGTGTAGGAGATGGGGGAGAGGGCCCCGTCGACTCCAGGCGTCTAATCCACCAGGTTCTCGTCCAAATCGGTGGCTTCTGTCTCGAGTTCCCTCTCAAGCCCTTCTTTCCAGTCCTTCATTCTGTGAGGCGATGGCTCCTTCTCCATGGTCACCTATTGGGGTGGGGCAGCATTATGAGATAGAAGGAAATGTTGGGAGAACAGAGATTAATATTATGAAATTAGGTAATACGTCATACTCATCTCTTTAACAAATATGAATTCAGCACGCCTTCCACACGGCAGGCCCCGACCTGGTGCCAGACCAATCACACCAGTGGCAGCTACTGCTCCACACGGTCCAGCAGAGCTTCTGGTCAGAAGGGGAAGACTAGAGATTCCTCGTGCACTAAGGAAACTCAGCCACCCTCCAGAAAACCAATTGCTTAGACACAGGGCAAAAAGAGTCTGTGGACTTATCTCTATAATATAGATAAACAAGCCCAGCATGGTGGCACACACCTGTAACTCCAGCACTTGGGAGGCTGAGATAGGAGAATTGCAGGTTTGAGGCCAGCCTCAGCAACCTAGCAAGACCCTGTTTCAAAATAAAAATGTAGAAAAGGGCTGGGGGTGTGGCTCAGAGGGTTCAATCTCCAGTACCATAAGCAAACAAACAAACATAGGTAAACAGAAGCCGGCTCCCAGGAAGAACGAGAGCATCGTGTGGGCCACACTTAGGCACTTAACAAAACGCACAGCACCAACATATAGTAAACAGAACAGCCGTTTCTTTGAGCAGTGATATGCATCTTCCTGAAAATCTCCTTGTTATGTCTTGAATGTATTCCCTCCCCCCCAAAGTACATATTGGAAAAGTAACTCCTAATTACTATAGTTTGGATCTGGAATTCTTCCAAAGGCTCCTGTGTTGAGGACTTGGTCCCCAGCTGGGGGTGCTGTGGGGAGGTGGTGGAGGCTGTAAGAGTGGGACCTAGTTGAAGGGAGTGGGTCCTCGGGGGTGTGCCCTGGGCTCCTCTCTCTCTCTCTCTCTCTCTCTCGTTTCCTGGCTGCCATGAGGCGAGCAGCTTTCTCTGCCACACCCTTCTGCCATGATGTTCTTCCTAACCACAAACCCAGATGACAATGGACTGAAATTTCTGAAGCCAAGAGCTCAAATAAATCTTTCCTAAGTTGTTTCTCTCAGGTATTTTGTCACAGTGATGAAAAGCTGATTGACACACCAATGCAACAGCGTGGGAAGGCGGGGTCTAGTGGGGGGGAGTTTGGGTCGTAAGGGCTTTGCTGCTATGAATGGATGGACGCCCATCGTTGAGGGGCTCTGAGGCTGCACATTAGCTCTCTGGCTCTCTCTTGGGGGTCTTTCACCATGTGGTGCTTTCTGCCATGGGATGAGGTAGCAAGAAGACTGGCCACATGTGGCTCCTGGAGTTTACGTTACCCAGACTCCAGATCCACAAGCCAAAGAAACCTCTACACTTTACAAATTACCCAGCCCGTGGTATGCTGTTATAGCAACACAAAAAATGGACTAAGATGCTGCTCCTTTGGAGTTCCTGACCCTAACAGGGACTCTCTGCTTTCCCTTAAGCTCTTTGGAGTAAAGAGAGAGAAGACAGGGGATCTGGTAGCCTCTCAGAGGCAGGCATGTCTTGTTTCCAGAAGCTTCTAGTGTGGAGGTGATCAGTGTCAATTCTGAGATAAGGTTGAAGCAGAACAAGGAGAGGAAGCCAAGATCTGCAGTGCCGGGGTCCAGCCCGGGGGTGGTGCCGAGGAAAGCACTCCAGGGAGGCGCAGGACACGCCGATGCAGGAGGCCAGCCATGTTCTGAGAAGAGCGGAAAAGAGAATTGTGAAACCCCCGATGACCCAATGCAGACATGAGGGATTTGCCTCCCTAATGTCACAGAGTCGCATCCAGGAAACACTAATGTTCTATTCAGATGTACTTATGATTGCAAAGGAAAGGCATGCTGACTTCTGGTTATTTAGTGAAGTGCTTTCGATGAGAGATTTTTTTTTTTTTTTTTTTTTTTAGAAAAAGACAATCTATCATTTATTAAACTACTCATAGGAAAATATTTTTCTAGTGTTTGTTCATTTTTCTCAAGAAATTCTTACCAGCTCAAATCAGAAAGAAGCCGCCTGGGACAACGGTGGCATTCGGCCATCGTCAATGGTTGCTGAAGAGCCACGCAGCCCTGGGCTTCGTAGGCACCGAGGATGCAGGTGTGTAAGACAGCCTGGGTCCTCACGGACTTACAGCCCACGGGGAGGAAGATTATTACTCAGTGAGGGAGAAAAAGAAGAAGTGCCAGGCATGGTGATGCATGCTTGTTATCTCAGTACTTGGGAGGGCAGAGACAGGAGAACTGCAGGTTCGAGTCCAGTCTCAGCAGCAACTTAGCAAGTCTCTCAGCAACCTAGCAAGACCCTGTTTCAAAAGAGCTGAGGTGTAGCTTGGAGATGAAATGCCTCTGGGTTCAATCCCCAGTACCATACAGAGAAAGAGAGAGAGAGAGAGAGAGAGAGAGAGAGAGAGAGAGAGAGAGAGAGAGAGAGAGAGAGAGAGAGAAGGGAGGAAGAAGACATGTGTCAGAAAGCAGAAAGACTGAGAGAAGGCTTAATTCTTAGAATAGTTTTCATAGTTGGACCTGCTCGAGCCCGTCAACAGCTCCCATCTTGCCTGAGGAAAAGCCAGTCCTTCAAGGGGCTCCAGGCCCCACTCCATCTGCTTGGCTCCTTTCCTCTCTGGCCCCATCTCTGCCTCCTCTCTCCTCGCTCTTTCCCTTCCTCCCTCACACCAGCACACTGGCCTTCTGCCAGACGCAGCAGCCTTGGGGGTTTTGAACCTGCAGCTCCCCTGGAATGCCCCTCCCGAGACCTACCCAGGATGCTTCTTCGCCTCCTCAGGCATTTACTCAACTGCCACCTTCTCGGTGAGGTTTTCCTCACCCCTTCCCACCTTTACACTCCTCCCTACCTCCCTGCCACAACATGCTCCAGTTATTTTTTTCACTTTACAAACCTCCCCGAAGCATAGGGGAATCCCTCAGAGGTCCAAGAACTCCACTTTGAGAACTACTGCATTTGAATTCCCTGGGAGGCTCATTAAAATCCAGCTCCAACCCAAGTGATTCTATTTTAGTGGCTTTGGATGAGTCCGGAACCTTGCATTTTAAAAAGCATAAGAATCTCATTAGAGATTCTTATGATATGGTCCAACATTGCCATTTGCAAAAACAATGGTGAGCCATTGAAAGGTTATAAATACAAGTGATAAAAACATGCCTGCCTGTGAGAGGCTACTGGGACCCCTGCCCTTCTTCCCTTTATTCCAAAGGGCATAAGGGAAAGTACAGAGCCCCCCCCCCATTCCTTCCCACAGCTTGGAGTGTCAGGAACTCCAAAGGAGGAGCATAGTAGTCCATTTTGCGTTATCATAAGAGGACGATCTCTAAAGAGTAGAGGTTTATTGACTTGTGGATCTGGAGCCCAGGGAGTACAAGATCCAGGAGCCACATCTGGCCGGTGTCCTCAAGTCCTCGCTGGCTAATCCCATGGCAGGAGGTCTGGGTAGGGAAGGGGCTCCTGGGGGATGGGATTGGGGAGGCAGAAGGGCGGCAGAGAGGTCGAGCCATCCAGAGAGGCTGCGGGGCAGAGTCACCTGGAAGGCAGGAGCAACTGAAACTGCTGCAGCCGAAGCAAAAGTTTCCAAGGCGCTCGGAGGCATTTGGGGCTGTTAAAGATGAACTTTCTTAAAAACGTATCTCTTGGGGAGCACTGGGGGCTTCTCTTCTGTCTCAATGCCAGAGAGGCCAAAGTCTAAATCAGTGGCCCACTAACTACACCCTGGAGGATGAAATCCTGCCCTCACTTATTTTTTGCAAAGTCTTATCTGAACACAGACACACCCACCCCCTTCTCTGTGTGGGACCCTGGGCCCAGGCATGCTAGGCAGGCTCTCTACCACTGGACTCCACCCCCAGCCCCACACTCATTCTTTTATGTAATTGTCTATCCTGTTTTTGTTCTAGAATTGCTGAGTTGAGGACATTCTCAGCCTTCTATATCTACAAGATCTGCATTCTTGGATTCAACCAACCTCAGATCAAAAATACTTGGGAAAAAAAAATGTATCTGTCCTGAATATGTACAGACTCTCCACCCCAGTCATTATTCCCTAAACAGTAGGTATAACAGCTATTCACATAGCATTTACATTTTATTAGGTATTGCAAGTCATAGAGGTGATTTAAAGTCTGCAGGAGGATATGTGTAGGTTATATGCAATTATGACGCCATTTTATATAAGGTACTTGAGCATCTTCAGATTTTGGCTTCTAAGGAGGTCCTGGAACCAGTCTCCTCCCCATACCAAGATACATAGACTGTGAATAGTAAAACAAAAAATATTTGCTATGTGACACTTTCTAGAAAATGTTCAATGACCTCTGGTCTAAACCGAGGGCTGAAAGGCAGGGAGAAAAAACTAATAAATATCTAGAGACAAGATTAAGCAGTGAAGTTGGGCGTGGTGGCATACGCTTGTAATCCCAGTACTTGGGAGGCTGAGACAGGAGGATTTGGATTCGCGGCCAGCCTTAGCTACTTAGGGGAGGACAGGAGAGGTGGGGTGAAGAAGGGGAGTCGAGCCGCTGAGTAAGGATGAGAGCGCAGAGGAGGCATGCTCTGGAAGAAGCCCAAGCTGGCAGCCAGGCGAGGGGATTCTGATGTTTGGGGACACGTGTACCATATAGTCTTCAGGCTTAGCATACAGTTCCACTGAGGTTTTCTATAGTTTGTCCTCATTGGCTTGGAATTTCTTTTCAGAAATAAGACTAACAGCATTAGCAGAGAAACCCTGAGCACTAAGCTACAAGACACTATCTCATTTATCTTTACCACGCCCCCCCGCCCATGAGAAGGTACAATTGTCTCCATTTTACAAATTAGAAAAAACAAAAACAAAAATGAGGTCTAGCAATTCGCCCAAGGACAGATCCATCAGACTCTACAGTTCTTAAAACTGCCTTTTGCAGATTTGATGATCACCTGCATCTGTTGTATGGTTTACAATAGCGACTTTCAAAAGATCACTCCCAGTTACAGGTAATGGAAGATTCTGTTGTTGGTATATTTCTATCCAGAATGTCTCTTTACGCTACGCTTCCTATTTCGAAGTCTATTCCTGATTCATAACAAAACATTACACTTAATCCTATCTATGCTAACTGAATATTTTTATTACCAGTTGTGGTGGAGCCTGGCCAAGGCTTTTGAAATAACCCACATCTGTTGGTTATTTGTTCGCGCTGATTGATAACTTCAGCACCGGAGCAGGAGTCAGTCTTGGAGCAATAGAAAGTGCTGTAAGCAAGGCCCAGACAACAGTGCCTCCACCAATGCCCAAGGAAGGACACTAAATGCTCCTAAAGCTGATGATCGTCCCTCTGCGTTTTAGCAGAAACTACTTTCATCACATTACAGGCTGATTTTACTTCTCAACCAAGGGAAAGGAAAAAGAACCTTTTCTAGGACACTCGGTTTCTTTCCCCCCTCAGATAAACAGCATTGCAAAACTATACTCCCAGCCAAAAATGAAGAGCACTGGGTTTTATTTTATTGTTGTGTTACTGGGGATTGAACCCAGGGGCATTCTACCTCCAAGCTATACCCCACATCTATTTCATATTTTATTTAGAAACAGACTCTCACTAAGTTGAAGAGGGCTTTACTAAGTTGCTGAAGCTGCTTCGAACCTGAGATTCTCCTGTCTCAGTCTCCCAAGTACTTGGATTACAAGTGTGTGCCACCACGCTCACCTTATCTTTTGTTTTGAAACAGGGTCTCACTAAGTTGCTGAGGCTGGCTGTAAACCTGTGATCCTCCTATCTCAGCCTCCCAAGTACTGGGATCACAGGCATGCGCCCCGCTAGGATTTTGATTTTTTAAACTGCTTATTTCAAGAAAGGCAATGCAATAGTCTCTTCCTAATCTGGAATTGCTTTCCTATGAAGATTGAGATTGAAATGGAGGAAGAAAAAAACCCAGTAAACTGTTGTTAAAAACACGTGGAAAATTATAGTTCTAGAAGACATTCACTTCAAAAATGTGTTGCTATTCTGAATCTGCTCCAATACCTAGTTCTTCCCTTATCTCTCCCTTCCCTACTTCTCAGTACAAGCAAATTGAGAATACTGCAACTCATGATCCACCGTTTCCACATGGGTTTTTGAGGGAACCTCAGGTCTGCATCCTTTCCACCTCAAGCCTCTGACCCTCACACCTCTGCCTAGAACACTCTCCCCTATGATTCATCCTCCAGGTCTGGGCTCCAAATGGACTCCCCTTGCTTTCTAGCATTTATGACTATCAACAATACTTGGGGAAAAACTGCACCTGTACTGAAGATGTACAGACTTCTTCTGGTCATTGTTCCCTGAACAAAATAGTATAAACATCACATTTACATTGTATTTGATATCATAAGTAATCCAGGAATGATGTAAAGTATATGGGAGACTATATATAGGTTACATGCAAATACTGCATCATTTTGTACAAAGGGACTTGAGCATCAGCTGGGCTTGGTGGTGCACGCTTGTAATCCCAGTACTTGGGAGGCTGAGGCAGGATGACTGCACATTCAAGGCCAGGCTTACAATCTAGCAAGACCCTGTCTGGAAACAAAAAAAAATAGATAAAATGAAATGGGATTGGGATGTAGCTTGGAAAGAATGCCCCAAGGCTCAATCCCCAGCACTAAAAGAATCAATCAACAAATAACTACAGCATCCTTGGATTTGGGTACCCACAGAGGTCCCAGAATCAGTTCCTGCAGATACCAAGGGATGGCTGTGCTCTTGTTTATGTATTTTAAAAATTATCCCTCTTTTTTCTGCCCTACTAGAATGTAAATTCTGTAAGCCTGGAAGCTATATTTGCTTTTCCACTGACAAGCCCTGGAGTTTAGAATAATGTTGGGCATTTAGCAGATACTCAAAAATCATTACCTGAATGAATGACAGAGATATTTTTCCTCTATTTTTTTAATGTTATATAGTCTCTGCTTCTTTTTAAGGTTTTTAGAATCATTTCTTCCTCACTTGAAATTTTACATATTTGCACTTACATTTTACTTTATCTCATTTTGAAAATGTCTGTAAGGTTCCTCAAATTAACCTATAAATTTAATATTTGTGTGTGTGTGTGTGTGTGTGTGTGTGTGTGTAGCACTGGGGATTGAACCTAGGGGCATTTTACCTCTGAGATACACCTCCAGCCTGATTTTATTTTTTATTGGGAAATAGGGTATCACTAAGTTGTGGAGGACCTTGCTAAGTTGCCGAGGCTAGCTTCGAATCTATGATCCTCCTGTCTCAGCCTCCCAAGTACTGGGATTACAAGCATGCACCACCTGGCCTGGCTTGTAAATTTAATTTCGATCAAAATACCAACATGATTTTTTTCTTAGCACTTGATAAGTTGATTGTAAAATTCACACAGAAGAGGAAATGTTAAGAATAACCCAGATGATTGTCCTAAAGGGAGATGGGTAGGCAAGTATTGCTCCATTTGAGAGATGGGGACTTACTACAAAGCTAAAGAAAAGCATAATAGTATGGTATTAGTATAGGAATAAAAAAGACAGGTCAGGGGTGCAAAATTGGACTTCATGGCATGGTAAAGTTGGAATTTCAAATCAGTGGGGAAAGAGCAGATTATTCAATGAATAGAGCTGGAATAATTGGCTATTCCTGTGAAAGAAACTGAAATCACCATCTTGCATCAGACATACAAACACTTCAGCTGGCTTAAAACTAAATGGGAAAATAAGCATCAAAATTATTAGGTGAAAACTGTAGAAATCATGATATGATCATAAGTTAGGGAAGGCTTATAAACCTTAGGACCCCAAAATGTAAACTATAGCGGAAAAGTGATACACTGGACTACATCAAAATAAAGTCTTGGACTACATCAAAATAAAGTCTTCTCTCCAATGAAAGGACCATAAATAATGTTAAGAATTTAGCAATACGGTGAGAAAATATTTTGCATTTTATGTTGCAAAGGATTTATGTAAAAACATAAAGAATGGTTATAAATCAATAAGAGACAAATAACCCAATTTAAAAATGATCAAAGAATACATCTAGGTAGATATAAAAAGAGAAAACACAAATAATCAATAAACCAATAAATGTTATGATAAATCAACAAGAAGTTACTCACTCAGTCTCCTTAGTAAACAGGGAAATATAAAGTAAAATAATATCCTTCTTCACATCTAAAGAATTGACAACAATCAAGTCACTTTCTAGGTATAATGATGCTATCGTTTAGAGATGAAAATTCCCCCTTCCTAGCTGTGATGGTGTTAGGGTTTGGATGTGAAAAGTCCCCCAAAGGCTCGTGCGTTGTAGACTTGGTCCTTAATGCAGCCGTGTACAGAGTGGGGCTCTTGAGAAGTGATTGGATCCTCTGACCTCATCAGAGGATTAATCCCTTGATGGAGTAATAATCTGATGGCATTACTGGGAGATGGTGGGAGCTGTAGGAGGTGGGGCCTACCTGGAGGAAGCAGGTTACTGGGGACGTGCCTGGAAGGTATATCTTGTCCCCAGCCCCTTCCTCCCATCCCAGCTCTTTGCTTCCCAGCCATGGTGAGGTGAGTCGCTCTGCTCTGCTATATCCTCCCAATCAGGCCCAAAGCAATGGAGTCAGCCAACCGTGGACTGAAACCTCTAAGACTGTGAGCCAAAATAATTTTTTTCTTCTTTAAGTTGATTTTCTCAGATATTTTGTCACAGTGATAGAAAACTGACTAACACAGAGAGCGTCCAGTGCTGGCGAAGACATGAGCAAAGGGAATTCTCATAGCACTCCAATGGTAAGTTAGTATAACCTGCCCCATAGGGGGCAGCATTTTGACCCTGTATCTTATAATTCTAGGGTTCCTAACTATGACTCACAGTACAATTTAAAATGTGTAGAAAAAACAAATATGTGTAGGCATTTGATGTTATCACAATGACTAGGGGTGTCTCTCTGCTACTTACTATAAGCATGCAAAATGCCAACCCTAAACATCTCATATAGTGGACAACATCCTTCCAGTGAGAAACATCATCCTTACATGGACCAAACTGAACCTCACAGATGTCAAAGGTCAAAGTTTCCTTTTTTTTTTTTAATCTACAAATTTGAAATTGGTTGATGAGAGATTTCCACACGTTTCCACAGTGCTTCTCTTCGGGGCAGTTTGGGCCTCATCGCCATCCAATCAACTCCATCATGGCTGAGCCAAGCTTACACACAAGCTCCAGACCAACAGGGAGGAGGAGGGGCTAGAGCCACTGGTGGCCCGTAGCACACTCAAGTGACAGTCCTGTTGACTTGCCGGTGGGTGTGAATTTATGAGGAAGGCTATGGACAGGGCATAGAACAATGAGCTGCTGCCGCTGGTGTGATCGATTTGCTACTGGACAATGGTTATTGGGAATGGAAACTGGAGTCAGGAGAAGGCACCATGTGTCCTGGGGTGCCGGGCAGTGAGTGCTGGCGGCCGCCTCTCGGCCCCACAGTAACTCAGCCTCACAGGCAGGCGGGCTGCAGAGATTTATGGACCCCCAAGGAACACGAGTGGCCACGGCAGCTCAAAGGAGACAATACATTGTGAGGTGCTGACTGTCAAGGAACATGTTGGGGTCTCTTCAGTGGTCCCAAGACTCAGAGATTACATCTTTAACACATCAATAACTTAGCCTCTGGTTAGCAGGGCTCACTGGAGCATGACTAATCAGCGGATGAAAGTGTCTTTGTGGAGATTAACTTTAATGAAAAGAAAAAGGATAGTCATTTGGGGAGTTTGAAATCTTCCATAAATCAAAGGCAGCACTGACAAAAGCAGGTTCATAAGGTAAGAATGAAGCCATTGTGGGGAAAATTAAGGAACAGCTACTTTTTATATAAATCACAGGTCAGGGCCACATTGGTTGAGGATTCCATGGGAACAGGACCATGGAACTTTTTCAGGTGTAAAAGAATGATATTTGGAGGAAGCTCAGCAATCCTTAAGGAAAACCAGATGTCCCATGTCCTTATTAACCCTTTCCCTCTGGTCTCCAGGTTATCTGGCAGCTGGCTTTATCAAATCTTTGAGGGAGCAGTCTCCACTTACTCTAAATGCAGCTGTCAAAATACATTCTGAACTCATCTCTTACCAGAGGGCCCCGTGATTCAAAGTCTATCCAGGAAACCATGGGGATGACTCCACATGGCCCACAGGTCACTTAAGAAAGATGATTCTCTGTTCTTCTCAGAACTTAGACGTTAGACTCATAAGAATGAGCCAGAGCTTATCTCTGAATGGGAGATGACGTTTACTCCACCACTAATGTCTGATTTCACACCTTCCTGGATGTGATGCTATGACGTGGATCACCAATGTCCAGTTTCCACCTAAACTGCGTAACTTTAGTCATGAGCTAACTACCAGATAAACCCAAATGGTGATAAATTCTACTAAACAACAGGCCTGCTCTCTTTTTAAAAGATGTCCAAGAAATAAAATAATAAAATGAAAACTGTCCATCTCATTAAAGGCAAAAGAAATCTGCAGGCCCATTTTGCTTTGCGTTTGTTTCTTTGTGGTGCTGGGATGGAACCCAGGGCCCCATGTATCCTAGGAGACTGCTCTAGTATTGGGCTGTATCCTTAGCCCACCGAAGACCCGTTTCAGAGGAAGGGAAACTAAAGAGATGACAAGTGAATGCAGTGTGTCAACCTGGACTGGATTCTTGTCAAGACAAAAGGTACTACTATAAGCAGCATTGGGACAGAGATGTAAAATGCTGATATGACCTATGTTCTAGATAATAATACTGCATTGATGTTATTTCCTGAATTTCTTAGCTGCATAGTAGTTGTGTGAAAGATTATTCCTGTTTCCAAGGAATATATGTGGAGTTAAAGCTCCTAATTTCTATAATGTTGTCTCAAAAGTTCAGAAATTTTCTTTTCATGTATGTAGAGAAGAGGAGAAATGTAGCAAAACATTGACTAACAATTGGTGAATCTAGATGAAAGGTATATAGTTTATTGTACTCTTATCATAACTTCTGCATAGGTTTGACATTTTTTCTAAATAAAAATGTAACAAAAGACCAGGTACGGTGGTACATGTCTAGAATCCCAGTACTTGGGAGACTAAGACAGGAGGATCACAGGTTCGAGGCCAGCCTCAGCAAGCTAGTGAGACCCTGTTTAAAAAAAATTAAAAAGGGTTGGAGATGTAACTCAGAGGTAGAATACCCCTAGATTCAATTTCCTATACCAAAAAAAAGTAACAAAAATTTGAACCAGATTTAAGAAGAGCAAATATAAGAGAAAATTGCACATAATCCTTAAAACAGAAGTTTTAGCTGAGTTCTGGCTGTTGCAGTCATCACAATCTACCAAGAAAGTGTATAGCATGAGAAAAATGGTGCAGAGGATCCATGAGGAATGCTTTGGACATAAGAGTTCATACAACTCAGCTCCTACAAATACGGACCTACCTTGCTCACACAAGCCATTACGGAGCTCTGGGGAGGCTCCCAGGCTCCCATCTGTTCCCTACACC
The DNA here is from genome assembly GCA_004027655.1 of Graphiurus murinus. NCBI lineage: Eukaryota > Metazoa > Chordata > Mammalia > Rodentia > Gliridae > Graphiurus > Graphiurus murinus. Next base: position 48,300 of record PVLC010004478.1, read on the forward strand.
ATTTTTAGTAGGCTGGCTTCTTGCTCATAGGTGCAAATGGCTACAACGCTTCCAGGCATCACAACTCCTTTCCAGGAAGAAGTGGAAGAAGAAAGAAGAAGCACTACCTGCTTAGAAAAATAAAAGCTGCCCAGAAATCTCCATGATGCAGTTCCAGGTAAATGTGCTCACGCCCTGTCTGTTTTCCAGTTACCTCTTCCCGTTGCCATGATAATATGGATGGCCAAGTTTCAGATTCAGAGTGATAAGTAGAATCCGAGAGCCTGCGATCAGACCTGGTTCTGTTTTTTCACTCTACAGGTGGCTTTACACAAGTTCTTCTACCTTTCTGGCCTCTGCTCCGTTTCCTCGATGTAAAATAAGAGCTTCATAATCTTTTCTACTGGCTGTTTTTGTCTGATGTGCACTAAAATCTGACTTAACCTGGCTTGATCAATTAGGAGATGTATTGTCTGTCTCTCAAAGGAGGAAGGCTGGGCAGACCTGGATTCAGGATGTTAGATTTAACTCCTGAACGGCATCAAACACCAACAATAGAAGTTCTTTTCCTTTGCTCCACCATCTGCTGATTCGGCTTCCTCCCCAGGCTGTGGATGAGCTATTCCACGTGGCATATCCAGATATGACCATGTGCATGGGAAGAAGAAATAGTATCTCGTCCCACAATTCTCTTGGAGGAGAGAGGTAACTTCCCCAGATCCTCCTAGTAGCCTTTTTCTTATGATTTAGTAGAAGAAGTGGTTGTGTAAGTCCTGAGCCATCATTGGCAACCAGGATGGAATAACTCACTTGGTTTAGATTAAGTGGCTTAGCCTAATAATTTGAGGTCAAACAGATTTGGTGTAGTTAATCATAATGTATCTTTCACAAATAATGGGGAAGGAATTTACTTTGGAAACTACTTTTTCTTCCATACACACAAGAGCATACCCGTCAAGGGCTCACAGGGCTCACATATATTTGCCTCCTTCCCCTAAATCAACATTAGCCATTTCCACCTTAACCAATGAAATAGCTCCCTCTTTGACTGCTCTAAGAAATAATCCAAAACAAAATACACACGCCTACGGGGTAGGTAAGTATACATTCATTTGTTCACATACATATATTAATTTAACAAATATTTATCAAGTACCTACATATTCTAGGCACTGATAAAAAGCTGTAGTCTGATCTTAAAAAACTTACACTCTGGTGGTAGAACAGGCACATTAACCAATACAGTAGATGTCATTAATGACAAGAGTCAGAGGGAAGAAATTCTTAACCACAGGATGATATCACAAAGGAAAAATGCAACAGACTCAATACTTAGAATTATCATTATATTAATCATGCTATAAAATATAGGCAAGAGGGTGTGAGCATGTACATTTGTGTGTTGGGGGGTATCATCTTTTCACTTCTCTTTCAGATTAAAAAAAAATCAAGTTTCTGCACATATTCATTTGCAGAAGACTAGCCCTTTCAAATAAAAACTATTAGTTTCAGCTTTTGACACTTTCTTCTCTAAGAGTCTTACAACTCAGAAACTTTTTCCTAGACCTGTAGATTTTCTCCATCCAACCAATTCCACTGGCTGGTGTTCATAGTTAAAAGGGGAATTCTTTAAATTCAGCTACTAGCCCAGCGTGGCAGCACATACCTCTAATGCCAGTACTTGGGAGACTGAGACAGGAGGATCGCAGGTTCAAGGCCAGCCTCAGCAACCTAGCAAGATTCTCAGCAACCTAGTGAGACCCTGTTTCAAAACAAAAAAATAAAAAGGGCTGGGGGTGTAGCTCAGAGTTAGAATGCCCCTGGGTTCAATCCCCAATAACACACACACACACACGCCAATTATTAACAAGCTAACATGTGAGACTGACTATGTGCTGGACACCAAATGCTTTATGTATATCATTCATTATCTCTTGTAGTAGACATGCCATACAAAGTGGGGAAAGTAGAGAACAAAGGATTAAATAACTTAATGAAGGTCATAGAGTCAATAAATGATTTAGATGGGACTAAAAAAAGAAAAAGCTGGAGGTGTGGTTCAGTGGAGCTTGGATAGCAGCCTGAAGGCCCTGGGTTCAAACTCCAGCACTGTGTGTGTGTGTGTGTGGCGGGGGGGTTGGCCTGTTTCTGAGTCCATGATTGTACACCTGGGCTGGGCTGCTCATCACTGTGAACTTACAGCGACAGAAATCTGGCCTCAATACTAAATAGGTTTCCTTCACATACTCTCTTTCTCAATTTATTCTAAAACATCTGTGTCCAGCAAAATCCAGGTTATTTATAAAACATAACATTCCTCAAACCCTATAATGAAATATCAAATAATTATGCCAGGACACATAATCAACTTATATATTAAGACCGTGTGAACTTCACCATTAGCCACTCTAGGTCGAATTTCCACAACCTTACCACAAGCAAAGAAAACATCTGACATCACAGGCCCTCCTTAAGATTCCAAGCATTTTCTCCCATTTTATATAGTCTCTGTTCATTTATAGTCAGGGTTAGGGAAATAAACAAATTAAAATAAAATTGAAAGGCAAGAATAATAGCCCACCTATGGTTTGCAAAATGGCCCACGGGGAAGGTAAAGAGAACACGCCTCTGGGCTGTGCCAGTCAGTGACGAGGGTTGGAAATGCTTACTCAGCTTTCCAAGAGCTTCGTGGGGCCAAGTAAGAGTCCCCGACTGGATACCTGTTTCCACAACTCTCTGCTCCTCCTGGAAGAGCACATGTGAACAATTCCATCATGTATACAGATAAAAAGCCACTTTCAACAGAGAAGGGAGGGGAGCCCAGCTACACCCAGCGAACCTCTGAGCCTACAGCAGCCCCCACAGTGGACAGCCTTCTCTTAATTCCAAGACTCGACGAATGCTATGCTGTGTCACGTATCTTAATCCATTTGTGCTGCTATGACAAAATGCCCCAGACGGGAGAGTTTATTTTGTTTACTTATTGTGATGCTGGGGATTGAATCCAGGACCTTGTACGTGCCAAGCACACATTCCAGCCCCTGCCCCTGAGCTACAATCCTAGCCCAACAAGGTGTAATTCCTTCCTTCCTTCCTTCCTTCCTTCCTTCCTTCCTTCCTTCCTTCCTTCCTTCCTTCCTTCCTCCCTCCCTCCCTCCCTCCCTCTTTCTTTCTGTACTGGGAATTGAACCCAGAAACATTCTACCTCTGAGATACATCCACAGCCCTATTTTGTTTTTATTTTGAAACAGAGTCTCACTAAGTTCCTGATGGCTTAGCTAAGTTGCTGAAGCTGGCCTTGATCCTGTGATCCTCCTGTCTCAGCCTCCCAAGTATCACATCCAGCCAGACGGTGTAATTTATAAATGACAGAATTTTTTACTCAGTTCTGGAAGCCAGGAAGTATTAAGGTGCTGGCAGATTCAGCCTCTGCTGAAAGCCTCCTTTCTCATAGACACCAAGTAAGTGTCCTCACATGCAGAAAAACAAAAGAGGATGGGTGCTGTGCCCTCACTGTTTAATCTTTGGGTTAAACATCTGGAAATAAGATTTCAACATATGTGGGTAGGGTGGGTCCTATGGTCTGAATGTATTCCCCCAAACTGATATGTTGAAACTTAATCGCCATTGTGACAGTATTAACAGAGAGGATCTTTAGGAGATGATTAATTAGCTCATGAGAGCCAAGCCCTTATGAATGGGGTTAGTGCCCTTATAAGAGAGACCCAGAAAAATCTTCTGCTCCTTCCACCGTGTGAGGACCCAGTAAGAAGTCAGCAATTTGCAACCCAGAAGAGGGCCCTCACCAGAACCTGACCATGCTGGCAACCGATCTTGGAATTTGAGCCTCCAGAAGGGTTAGCAATAAGCTCAGTTGTTTACAAGCCAACCTACCTTATGCTATTTTGTTAGAGCAAACAAAACAGATTATGATAAGGTCTGTGCAATCACAGGGGTCATTACAATGTTCGTTTTTGTTTCTTTAATCCTTACAAATATCATCTCATCCCCACATGTTATTCCTTCTGCATACCTATGATGGGAGCTGCAAATGTGCCTTTGGCCATTAATGCTGAGTCCTTCAGATTACCCCATCTCTAAGACTCTCACCCTTATATCTATTGGTTTTCTTCCTCTGGCCACTCTCTGCCTACATCAAGAAACAAGTATACTCTAGGAGAATGTGCGGACCATCTCCCTCAACGATGTCTCTTCTCATACCCTGATTAGTATCTTCCCGATTCCTGGTTCTAATGCTCTTTCAAGAGCATGTCTTTATTTAGGGCAAGTTTTAATTTTCCATTTGTTAAATGGAGTTTAAGATGTCAATTTAATAGACTGTGGTAAGGATCAAATGTGATGATGTTTGTGACAATACTGTGTAAGCTCTAAAATTATATATTGATATCATTTATTACTAAAAGTGGGTTACATTATCAGTTGCAATGGTCGATACCCTCTAAGAAAGGACTTAGCCTTAAGAGGTGCAAAGTGTAATGGACAAAGGACTATGAGGATATAAGGCATGAGTGCAGAAGGCACTTTCTGTGTGGTTTCTATCCTAGGGATGGGAACTCCATTAGGTAAAGGAGTACCCCCTTCATCATCCTTTAACCTAAGTCCTTGGTGACTCTTCATATGCAAAACTCAGTTTCTGGACAATAGTTGTTGGTATATATGTGGGGGAGTATTTTGGAAAGGGATATCAACAGAGGGGTTGCCTCTCTTGGGAAGGGAAAGTTAGGGAGGAAGCAGAGAGGAAGCAACGAAAGGTCCTAAGAACCTTATTGGCTTAATTAGATCTAAGAAGAGAAAGATCACAGAACGAGGAGGCCGAGGAAACTGAAACATCACTGGCATTATAATTTTGAATCAAGCTGGCTCTGGTATCTGTACCACAAGCAAAGCCTGGGTTTTCAGAACCCAGGGTCTAGTTCCAGCTCTACTGTCAACTGATACAGGACCTTAAGAAAGGTCACATACTTTGTCACTTTCCTCATTTAAGATCCAATTATGCACCTTCATGTCATGATACCATGGATTCTTTGAGATCTTTCTGCTATAGGATGACCATATTCTGCATAGGACATACTTTTTGAGCATTAATACTTTCACAAGAAGTAAATGAGACTTCATAGACCCCATTCTTCTCAAGCTAGGGCTGCTAAAATCTAGGACCAAACCAATACCAGAGGGTATTGGTAGATGCAATCTACCGTTTAGATGCAACTATGCCATCGAGTTACTGAGTGTGGGCCCTAAGCTAGGTGGGAACTGAACCTTGGATTCCAGTGCTTAGCAGACACTCTTCAGTTGCCTGAGGGCTGAGGAAGCAACACTAGAACATGGGCACTAGAACATTGACCCCAGGTTTGCTGGGGTCAATGCCAGGACCAAGTTGGGTCAAAATTTTTATGCAGGCAATGTTTCAGTTCCCATAACTCCACATTCTGTGAAATTTCATTATGAAGAAAAATCTTCTCCAAGAAATATTACTCAGTTGAGGCCAGCAGAATTCCCAAAGAATAAAATTAATCAATGAGCTAACAATAAAAAATCAGTAAGCACATGGAAACATAAACCACTATGGGTGAGAATAAACATAAACAATAAACAAGTTTTTCACCCCAGACACTAAAGATATTGGAATTGCCAGATATGTATAATTTTTTTAAAATAAAGAATACTGCCACAAAACTAACTAGGCAACAATAGTTATTAGGAACAAACAGGCAGTTTTGAAATAAATATGAAACTTTCAGAAATTAAAATATGAAATTTGCAATATGAAACTGAATGGAAAAATTAAGTATCAGATTAGAAATGGCTAAAGGGAGAACTTGTGAAATGGAAGATCTGTTGTCGGACTGGATTAAAATCACAGGCTACAACCATGTATTATCTGTCTATAAGGGACAAACTTCAGATATAAAAATACAAAGTAGTTGAAAATAAATAGTACATATGATGTGTGATTACAATGCACCAAGGAAAGTATATTTAAAAAGTAAGAGGAACAAAAATACATAAAGCCTGAAAAGGGTAACCATAAGATAGCTCTGGTGATAATATTAATATGAGACAAAATATAATTCAAGATAAGAAATACTATAGAGGCAGAAACGAACACTGGTAAAAGGGTATAAATGCAGCAGGAAGATGCAATTATAAATAATTCACAGTCCAGTATGGTGGCACATGCCTGGGAGCCCAGTCCTTGGGAGGCTAAGACAGGAAGATCAGAGGATTGAAAACTTCCAGTCTTAGCAACTTAGTGAGACCTTGTTTCAAGATCAAAATAAAAAGGGCCTGGGAGTAGAATTCCCTTAATAGAACTATAAGTAAAGAAGCTAAATTAATGTTAAAACTTTTTTAACAGAGAAAAGCCCATGCCCAAATGGTTTTATTGGTAAATTTAATCAAACACTTGAAAAAGAAATAGTATCAGTCTTACAAAATCTTTCAGAAAATATGGAGACGGGGACAGTTTCTAACTAATTTACTTAGGACAGTGTTAATCTGATACTAAAGTCAGACAACAATATCACAAGAAAAAAAATACACACCAATATCACTTATAAATATAGATATAAAAATGCTTAACAAAAGACTAGTAAACTTAATACAGGAAACATAAAAAGAATGATATACCATGACAATGTGGAATTTATCCTAGCAGTACAAGATTGGCTTAACATCCTGACATCAAATAGTTATTTGATTAATATAATATATCACATAAATATTAAATAAGGCAAAAGCCACAGTAGCATCTTAAGTGGAGAAAGAGCACTTGACAAAATCCAATGTCTGTTGATGATGAAAACTTAACAAGGAGTATCTGCATATAGGAAAGATTTTCCTCAACCTGATAAAAGGCATCAACAAAAAATAACATCTAAAACTCTATTCAGTGATGAAAGACAGATGCTTTTCCCCAAGATTGGGAATAAGGCAAGAATGTCTGCTTTCACAATTTCTATTCAACTAAAAATTCTACTTAGTGCAATTAGACAAGGAAAATAAATTAAAGGAATACAGACTAGAAAACTACCTTTTTTTTTTTTTTTTTTTTGCTGGCATTCACAGGGGAATGCAAAGGTCCTAAAGTAAGCAAACTAACTTTGAAATTTTCAAAGTTTACTATATAAAGGCTAATTTAAAAGCTTAAAGTTATAGAAAACAAGAATATGTGGTATTAGTATAAGAATGAACATGTAAATGTGAGAAGCCCTCTCATCTGTTCAACTGATTTTCAAAAAATGTCCAGACAATTCAAGATCAAAGAATAGTCTTTTTCAAGAATTTGTGCCGGCACTACTAGATATCTAAATAAAAAATATTAATTTGGACCTTTATTTCACACTATATTTTAAAATGAGATCAAAATAGATCATAGAGGATGGGTGAAGTGGGGCATGCCTGTAATCCCAGCATGAGAGAGGCTGAGAAAATGGGGTTGGGAGTGGCTTGGAAGTAAAATGCCTTTAGGTTAAATTCTCAGTACAAAAAAAAAAAAAAAAAACCATAAAAAACCAAGAACAAAACAAACAAACAAAAAACACAGACCCAAATATAAGAGCTAAATGTAGAAAACTCCAGAAGAAAATGTAAAAAATCTTTTTGATATTGGGTTTGGCAAAGATTAGTATATATGCAAAAGATAGGAACAACTCAAATAATAATGCTTTTATAAACATATAAAAGACACTATGCCAAACAATTAGGAAATACAGATTCCTCTCAAGAATATGAAAGTCACACAAATTGATCACTTATTAGTTCAGAATACAAATACCAATAAATGTCAAACTATTTGCATTTCCTTTTCCTCGTTGTAATTGTTAGAAATCAATAACAAAAGCCGGGCGTGGTGGCGCACGCTTGTAATCCCAGCATTCAGGAGGCTGAGACCAGAGGATCCGGGTTCGCCGCCAGCCTCAACTACTTAGTGAGGCCCTCCGCAACTTAGTGAGACTCGGTTTCAAAATAAAGAATAAAAAATAGGGCTGGGGGTATAGCTCGGAGGTAGAATACCCCTGAGTTCCATCCCCAGTACCGCAAAAAAAAAAAAAATCAATAACAAGATAAAAAGATGAAAAATATTTAGATAATACTTAGATCTGAACAAACTAATACAAATAGCACATGTCAGATCTTTGTGGGATGCAGGAAAAGCTTTAGAGTAACATTTATGCCTTAGTTATTTGCATTAGAAAAGCTGAAAATTAGTGTTAAGAAGTGAGAAAAAGCCAGGCATGGTGGCACACACCTATTACCCCAGACAGGAGGATTGCAGGTTCAAGGACAGCCTCAGAATGTAGTAAGACTCTCAGCAAACTAGCAAGACCCTGTTTCAAAAACAAAAAAGTAAAAATGGCTGGCAGTGTAGCTCAGAGGTAGAATGCCCCTATGTTCAATCCCTAGTACCACAAAAAAGAAAAGAAGCTAAGAAGGAAGGAAGGAAAAAAGGAAGGAAGGAAGGCAGGTAGGCTAAAGTAAAATGGGAGGACAATAAGGGTAAAAATAAAATAAAAAGTAAAGGTAAGAAGAGAGGATCAAAAAAAGCCAAAGTGACTGCTAAGCTGTGGTCTGAATATCTGCCCCCCATTCATATGTTGAAATCCAGACCCCCAAACACCCAAGGTATTAGGAGGTGGGGCCGGGGAATAATTCGATCAGGAGGACTGAAACTTCATGAATGGATTAGTGCTTTTATAAAAGACCCCAGAAAGATCCTTTGCCCCTTCCACGCCGTATCCGCAGTATCCACACAGTATCCGCAGTCTGCAACTCAGAAGACAGCCCTCACCAGAACCGACCATGTTGGCAGCCTGATTTCAGGACTGTGAGAGGTAAATTTCTGTTGTGTATAAGACTCTTAGTTTACGATAGCTTGTAATAGCAACTCGAATGGACTAAGACAGTGATGAACTTCTTCATGTTTCAAGACATATTCGGTGTCAAGACTTTTCAAAAAGAAAAAGAAGGCTGAAGAGATAAAAAGAATGAAAAGGGAACATAATAGCAGATGGAGAAATTAAAACAATAAAAAAATACTATGGATAGCTTTATGGAAATAAACCAAACCAGGAGAAATGGTCAAATTGACAGCAAACCAAAAAAAAAATGACTCAAAAAAAATTAGAAAATTTGAAGGGTCCTAAAACCGACCTAGAAATTGAACCAATGGTTAGAAGCTTCCTATCTGATTTCTTCAACAAATAAATTGTAAGATAGAGAGAGAAAAATATATGCATTGAGACTTAATTGACATAGCAACCGAATTCCAAATTCTAAAGTATAGATAGCACTTGCATCTTGACTTAAACAATAAAACCGTAAAACATTTATGAATAAAGCAAGAAATTTGAACACCATGTATTTGATAATATAAGAAATTATTTTGGGTATAATAATGATATTTTGGATATGTTCTGTGTTCTTATTTTTAAGAAATACATGCTGAAATATTTGTTAATGAAATAATATGACACCTGGGACTTGCTTTAATGAAATGCAGTAGGAAAGGAGTTAGGAGAGTGGGTGAAAAAAAGATTGGTCATGGTTTGATCATTACTGAAGGTGGGCTATGGGTATATGTGGGGTTTAATATTCTATTCCCTTTACTTTTTCATATGAGTGAAATATTTTATAATACATACATATGCAAACACACACGCATCCTTACAGTTTGCATGTATACATACACATGCATGCCTGCACACACATCTGGTGTTAGGATGGAGTAATGAGAATTCATACATTATGAGTATTAAAACGTTTCCAAACATTTTTGAAAACTTTTTGGAGTTTTTTGAGAACTTGAAACTTTGCAGGTACTAGTAACCAGAATTTCTACTCTTTGCCCATACACATGCTGACGAAGAATGGATAAATTGCAGCATAATCACGCAATGGAATATTATGTGCCAGTAAGCATGAATATACTACAATTACATCCAACATGGAGGAACCTTTGAAATGTTGAATAAAAAATAATGAGGACCAGAAGGCTACATAAATAGTGTGATATCATTTTTACAAAACTCAAAAACAAATAAAAGTAAACAATGCATCGTGTAGGTACCCATGCAAATATGACTATATATGTGCAAATAATAAACGTCCAAATTCAGGATGATTACCTCTGAAGACCATGGGTCACTAGCTGGGGAAAGGCTTAGCAATGTCCTAGTTTTGGGGATGATGGGGCCACAGATTTTTATCATATATTTTGAAGCTTTATAGTATAAATGCATGTGATATACATATACTAAGATAAATATTTCAAGCTAATTTTTTTAAAATGTGGAAAAATTATACAAAGCTACGACTTGTCGGTCCTGGTGAGCTTGCCCTCCCACTCTGTAGAGCGAAGTTTCATTTGTTAGCAACCACAGGGTTAAGCGTGCATAGGATTTTGACTCCTGCAATTATTCTGTGGGTTTGACAGAACATATTTGACCCAGCAAGGAGGCTGCCCCTGGCACCTCCGGTGGCTCCCTTCACTGCTCACCTCACTCAGTTGTTTTTTCCCTTCTGTATTCAGTGGCTTTAGAGTGTTTCAAAATTTTCCGCAAATGTAATTTCCAGAAGAATTATCCACGGGGTTTGGACAGCAAGCCACTGGCTCAGTTCCTGCCCTTGCCACACTACCAGGGAATGGCTTGGCCAATCCCACCGCCCAGGTGACCGCCCTGGCCTGGGTTCTCGCCAACCTCACCTCTTGAGGTCTTGATATATTAGCCAGCTTTTTGTTGCTGTGATAAAAATTCCTGACAAGAACAACGAGAGGAGGAAAGATTTATTTGTTTCGTGGCTTCAGAGGATTCAGTCCATGGTCAGCCAGCCTTGAGGCAAAGCAGAACATCATGGCGGAAGGAAGCAGAGAGAAAAGAAGGCACTGGCAGGAGATAACCCTTCCAGGACATGCCCCAGGGACCACTTCCTCCAGCAGGTCCCACCTCCCAGTAGCTCATTTGGCCTCAGGACCCAGTCCCTTTCCCAACCCCCACCTCTGAACCTTGCTGCGCTGGGGACCATGTTTTCAACATGAGACTTGAAGGGATGCCCTGTATCCACACCGTAACACTTGGTAAGGAGGGCAAGCCAGAAAAGCCATCTGCACCTCCTTGAGCTGGGTCTCAGCCCGCCACTTCGTGTCCTTGGGCAACGGCACAGCAGTCCCTCGGGCTCCTCACGCACGCCATGAGGGTGAAGGCCTGGTGCTGAGCAGAGGCCTGATGTGGACCTGCGTCCTAGGCCAATGTGACTCCAGAGCAGGACCCTCGCCCCACGCCCAAATCTGCCTCTCCACCTACTTCTGCAAATAGAGTTTACACAGCCACACACATTCGTTCATGTATTGCCTCTGGCACAGGTGAGTGGTTTTGACAGAGATGATGTGGTCCACAAAGCCATCTACTATCTGGACCTGTACAGGTCTAGTTGGCTGAGCCTGGACACCATTCCACAGTGCCCAGGACGCTGTGTCCACCCCAAGGGGAACCCCCTTGTGATCAGAGCTGTCAGCTGATAAGAGGAAAGAGTCGGCATAGGGTGGGCTTGTAGTGCCCGCTGCCACCTTGGGCCTTCAGAAGACTTGAGTTTGGGTCCCTCGTCTGTTACTAAAGAGCAAATCAGCCTGTTTCTCTCTGCTCCCATCTGCTCAGCACTCAGGTGGAAAGGACACCCGCTGTGAACTCGGGTGAGGATCAAATGGAAGACTGTTGGGGCTCCTCAAACTGAAAGGTGGAGGGTCTGGAGAAACAGCTCTCACACTCCAGAGGGCGTCGGCGCCATCTGCCTTGGTAGAAGAATCAGGACTTGTTAGAAGCTGCAGTTGGGTCCCATCCCCAGCATTCTGCATCTAGTAGGTCTGGGACGGAGCCAGAGAAAATGGCACTTCGTACCAGTTTCCAGGTTGTGGGCTGCTTGTGGCCCAGCTGCTGCACTTTGAGAACCTCTGCTCTAGTGAGTGGTTCCCTCACGGCTTTACATTACAGCACTAGGGAACTTTAAAACCCAGATGACCAGGTCACGGCTCAGACAGTGAAATCAGAACCTCTGGGAGAGAACCAGGTGTCAACATCTGCTGAAGCTTCCTGGGTGACTCCAGCCCACGGTGGAGGTTGAGAACTCCTGGCAGAGTATGAGCCAGTGGTGCTGGGAGGAATCTCAACGTTTAAAAGTCAGATCAAATGCAGAATAGAAGGTAAAACTTGTATGAATTTGCAGATACCTTCTTGCAGTGAATGGTTTTAGCTTCATCATGCTACCAAAGGAAGCGAACATCTTGCATTTGGAAGAAGCTGTGCTCAAGTATTACCCTGGGCAATCTTTGTCTAATTCCCACCACGAATTTACATTTAATGCAGGCAAAGATGGGATTTTCAGGGCTGCTTCTCTTGCATCCAGCTATGAACTTACTTCCTCCAAAGTGTTCTTGCATCTATCCCTCTCCTCCCCCATCGGCCAAGCCACCATCTCCTCTCACCTGTGCCTCGCCATGGCCTCCTAATGAGACTTTTGGCCACTCTCCTCTGCATTCCCAATCGATAACATGAGCAGGTTTATGCACTGCTGAGCAGATCATGTCTTTTCCTTTGCCCAAACCTTCACTGCCTTCCCATTGCACCCAGAGTAAAATCTAAACTCCACCTGGCCTACAAGTCCCACCCACCGCCCACCTCCCCAGCTGGTCTTGCTCTACTCTGGATGAAACACCCTTGACAGGGGTCTTCCTCCAGCTCCTGTAAGAACCCAACCCCTTCCTTATCCAAGGCCTGTCCCACCTCAGCACTCTCCCTGGATACCTCATCCATTAGGACTCAGCTCAAAACTGCAGTCCCGCCGGGCGTGGTGGCGCATGCTTGTAATCCCAGCATTCGGGAGGCTGAGACCGGAGGATCCGGGTTCGCGGCTAGCCTCAGCTACCTAGTGAGGCACTCCGCAACTTAGTGAGACCCGGTTTCAAAATAAAGAATAAAAAATAGGGCTGGGGGCGTAGCTCGGAGGTAGAATGCCCATGAGTTCAATCCCCAGTACCACAAAAAAACAAAAACAACAACAAAAAAAAACTGCAGCCCCCAGTAAGCCTGCCCACCCAGTTCTTTCTATCAGTGATCATAGTTTGTAATGACATCGCTTTCTTAAACCTTTCTTTCTTTCTTCTTTTCCTTCTTTCTTCCTCTCCTTTCTTCTTCTTCCTCCTCCTCCTCCTTTTCTCCCTCTCTCTCTCTCTCTCTCTCTCTCTCTCTCTCTCTCTCTCTCTCTCTTTTTCCCCTTTTGGTCTCTCTACTCCTCCAAAATCCAAATTCCTTTAGAAAAAAGACTGAGTCATCGTGTTCTCTCGAGTCCCTAGAACCAAACAAACTGGGCTAAGTCAATACTTATTACATCAGGGCTAGTCTAGCTCTGCTATCAGCCAACCTTGACTTCTCTCTCTTGTCATACAAGCGACAGGCGTGCGAGGGTGGAGCGCCTGTGCCCCAGGGCGAGCAGGGGACCGGAGAGTGGAGGACCAGGCCTCCAAGGGGCGGCTGCCGCTCATTCCTGCCAGCTGTCATCAGCCCCTTGGTTGTCGGATCTTCCAACGTCTCAAGAGACGCAGACAATCTGGATTTTATGTGATTTAAAAATCTTGGCAACTAGACTAAACTTAAAAAAAAAAAAAAAAACAACCCTTGGGGAGGCCAAACAAAACACATACCACATCTGTGTGCTGGATCCAGCCCGACGGCTGCCAGCCTGCAACCTCTGCCGAGATCCAGATGGACCGAATCTAAGGCTCCTCTGATCTGCCAGCCCGCTCACCCTCTCAAAGGAAGAATGAGGTTAGATGTGGTTTGGATTATCAGTGTTTCCTAAGAAAAGATAGTCCTTTGAACCATGAATTCGACTCTGGACTTCAAGGGCCGTAGGCCCAGGGATGGAGTGAGCTCGGCCAACTTGTCATTCAATAAACATTCCTTCATACCTGGTGTGTGCCAAGAATGGCAGTCCTTTGGGCAGTAGCTGGAGATCAAAGCCTTAAGCCATGCTCGCCCTGGCCAGTCCCTCTGCCCTGCCTCCCTCGGGCCTTCCCCACCCAGCCCCCTTGAGCCCCAACTTCACTCCTGACCCTGTTCCTCCCACCCGCAGCAAAGCTCCTGCCCCCACCTCATCTTTTCCCTCCAGATTCCCTAGAAACCTGCTTGTCCCCAGGGACACCTCGGCACCAGAGGAGCCGCCCGGCCTCCACCTGCCTCCCCAGCAGCCGCAGCTCTGAAGTACGCGCAGTGCTGGGGGAGGGGAGCCGCACAGCCGTTCTGTTCTTACTCACTTATCTATCTGTTCACCCCTCACTACGCTTCTTTTCTGATGCATTTCAAAATAAGTTGCAAACCTCGGTAGTCTTCAACATACACAGTATTAATGTTCAATATTTATCAACGTTTTTTTCTTCAGAGGTAAAATTTGCCTTCAGTGAAATGCACAAATCTGAAGTGCAGAGTTGCTGAGCATACCCCTGGGGTAACAGCAACCTTGCTGAGATACAGAGCCTTACCCTCATCCTGGAGCATTCCTGAGCCCTGTTCCCAACTCTTTCACTGCCCCGGCCAAGAAGCCAGGACATTCATGCTATCTTTTTCACAAGTAAGTTTTGCCTGTTCCAAAGTTTCATATAAATGAAGTCAAGCAGCATATACTATTTTCTGCAAGACTCATTCAATAAAATCATTTGAAACTCATCCGTGATATTGGATTAATTCATAGGTTTATCCTGTTTAGTGCTGAGTAGTATTCCATTTTGATGTTTACCTATTTTCCTACGTATAAGCATGTGGCTGTTTCCAGCTGGGTTCTATTGTGAATAAAGCTGAGCGTTGTGGTACAGACATTCTCTGCTCCTTTCTCTTGGGTAAATATTTAGGTGTAGAATTGTTGGGTAACAGAGTGAGTCAGGATTGCTCTTGGATCACCTGATATCAGCAATAACACTGGAGTTTTTTCTATTGGCCAGATCTGCTAGAATATGTTGAGGAAAAAATGACAGAAATTGCCCTCCAGGCTCTTACTGTCTAGTGAAGAGAACAGATGAACACATCTGGCCACTTAAATGACAACCACAGGGCACAGGGCTCTCATCTGCTAAGAAGAAAGGCTAAGAAGGAACTGAACAAGGTACCAGTGTTCCAAGCAGGGAGGGAGTGCTCTGAGCATCCGGGAGGGTGTCTTGCTAGAAGCAGGTCTTGAACTGCATGTGGAAATGGGGTGGGATCTGGCCAGGGGAGGGAAGACCTGTTAGGCAGGGGAGGGGAGGAAAGCATGGAGACAGGGCAGGACCAGGCATGCTCAGAAGTTGGCCTGGCCTACAGGGCTGGGGAGAAAGCAGCCTAACACTGGGCTGCTAGATGTTCAAGGCTTAGATCTTTGAATGTCAGGCTAAAGAGTTTGGGGTTTCAACAGAGTCTCCTCCTTCCTCTGCTGGGACACAGTGAACTGGGTTATCACTAATTTTATTCCCCTCGCTCCCCCATTCTGCCAAAATGCTCCCAAAAAAATCCACACATGGTCCCAGAATTTTAAAGTTTCTTAGAATTTCCAGTTGAAGAAAACTGAATTATCACCCCTACCCACCCTGCTCCGGTTTTAGTAATTTGGTTTTATTATTTAATTTTCCAGTTGGGTTGGATCGTTAAATGTCAAGAGAACTGTACAGATCAGGGAATGTCTTAGAATCGGGTGGTTATTTTTATTGCTTCTTAAATTCTCCTGATTGGTGTCTTTGAGCCCTGTTCTAGCCCTTTGCTGCCTAGAGTTCTGAAGCTGAAAAGGCAGAAGTTTGGCCAAGGTAGCTGTGTTAGTCAGCTTTCCGTTGCTGTGACTAATACCTGAGATAAGTTAACTTAAAAAGAGGAAAGGAAGCCAGGTATGGTAGCGCATGCTTCTAATCCCAGTACTTGGGAGGCTGAGACAGGAGGATAGCAGGTTCGAGGACAGTCTCAGCAAGTAGTGAGACTCTCATCAACCTAGTGAAACCTTGTTTCAAAATAAAAATAAAATAGGGCTTAGGGTGTAGCTCAGAGGTAGAATGCTCCTGAGTCCCATCCCCAGCACCACACACAAAGAAAAAATAAAAATAAAAAATAAAATAAAAGTTTACTTTGGCTCATTGTTCCAGAAGTTTCCATCTGTGGTTGCCTGGTCCTGTTGCTTTGGGCCTCCGGTAGCACAAAACATCATGGCAGGAGCTCATGATGGAGAAGGCTATCATGCCCACTCACTTTGGGGTGGCTGGGAAGCAGCAAAGAAAAAGATCTTACAACACACTCAGGTTGCCCTGATTCCAAACTGGCCTTTCGATGTGATTTTCCAGTTCATATGAGGTGGGGACTGCTTTAAGAAGAAAATGGAGAGTGCAGGGTGAATAGCCTAGGCTCCTGTGGGCTTTTGCACATCCTTGGCTTTTCTTTAACATTAGAAGAGGAGGCTTGCCAAAAGGGATCAAATAGTTTCCCCAGGTCCAGACCTCAGATCTAATCATGTTGGATTGTGGAGAGAACAATAGTTGAAACTTCCTGGGATGGCTGGGCAGCCCACAGCTGGCAGGTGGCTTGTGTGGAACCGCAGGGTCCTTCACCATTCCTCCTCCTCCCATAGCACGCACGGTCCCTGGGTGCTTGCAGGTTCCAGTTTCAGCACTAGAAGTCCTATGTCCCAGAAAAACCCTTTAGTCCTGAGCGAACTGGGACAATTGGTCACCCTGTAAATAGCAGTGGATCTGTGGAGCACTTTTCTCTAAATAAAATTTGGTCTTCTTCTTCTTCTTCTTCTTCTTCTTCTTCTTCTTCTTCTTCTTCTTCTTCTTCTTCTTCTCTCCTCCTCCTCCTCCTCCTCCTCCTCCACTGTCATCATCATCACAATCATCATCATCATCACTATTTTTATTTATTATTGTTGTTGTTATTTCAGTGCCGGGGATCCAACCCAGACCCCTATGCATACTAGAAAAGCACTCTACCACTAAGCTATATCCCCAGCCCAAAATAGTTTTTAAAGACAGGTGCTGACAGTCACCAGCCCAAATCCAGAGCCACCTCTCCACCCAGCAGAGTGGCTGAATGAAGCACAGTGTGTGACCCTCTTCCTGTAGGGCCGTTGGCAATATGGGTCCTGAAGTCTTGGTAGCTGTAGTTGAGGGTCATGGGCGAAGAGTCCAGGCCATTGGTTTCCACAGAAAAGATGGTTTCTGGATTGGTTTCCGTGGTCTTTGGTGAGGCAATAGATCTTACATGGCTGTTTAATTTGCAGATGTCTGAGGGAACAAATGTTACACACTCAGCAAGCCTGACTCTAACCTGGGGGTTGGAGGACTAGGCACTGTATGCCTGTGAAGGGCTTGGATTCATGTCGGGTAGGAGAATTTACCCCTCCCTTCCCATACAGAAGAAAGACAATGAGCTTTGGAGAGTGTTTTGTTGCAAAAAGGAGATGTCTCGGCTATGTGGCTTTTACTCTAGAAAGTCATTCTCTTGTAGGCCTGTTCTTCTCCACTAGATTTGAAGGATCTGAGATTCTTGCCCCCAAGAAAGCCACTTTTGTTCTCCAAATATGTGAGCTGTGTTCCTCTAGAAGGAATCTTAGAAGCCGCTGCAGGTGGGGCTCCACAGGATTGGTCTCTGGGACCACTGTTTTTCCAAGTTGCCAAAGAAGTTTGGGGATCCCATTGTTCTATGGGTATTGGGTATAATAGTTGGAAACAGATCTCAAAATCTAAACACACCCGTGTCAAATACAGTGTTCTGGGTACTCTTTCATATCTGTTTCCCCCCACCTGATACTGCAACAATGTACCGTGAACAATGTCATCGATTGTCCCCTGGGACTGTGTGGCTGAGCTCATTGCCCACAGTTCTCAGACAATTGTGGGCATCTATCTTCCACTGTACATGCCAGCCAAGACACACAAGGTGTTCTTCATTAGGCTAACAGGGGTTCTGAATTACAAGGAAATAATTCAATCTAGCAGGCAAGGGTGAAATTGCCAACCCAAAGAACAATTTATGAGATCATCCAAACCTGGATGTGAAATTAATTCCATAACACGATAACTCACCACAGACCACCTTGCTTAATTCTATTTCTTTCCTAGTAATAGGGTCTTCCTGCTATCATTTATGTCCTAGACAATATAAAAACAATACAACCATTATGCGGGAAATTCCTTCAAGTCTGAAATGCAAAGAGTTTTAATAATGGTGTGAGCTTTAAGTACGTTTTGTCAGTTAAAATTGAATTGACTTGAGTTGAAGAGTCTCAGCATGTTGATTAATTATTGCAACCCGGCGAGGAAAGTGGAGTTTTGGCCAGGGTAACTGAACCACAACTTTAGGAGGCATTCTTATTTCTAGTTCAAAGCCCTGCTCCTAGGATCACCCTCTCCTAGCATTTTTTTCTAGGCTCCCATGGAACAAGGAAGGTTTTTCAAGCTTTTATCATCTTTTCCTGACGTGCCCAGCTGGATTGGGGATATAAAACAAGCGATGGTCTCATCCTGGAGAAGTGTATGGCTGAGATTTTAAGCGGGCTTGGACCAGGCTTTGGGGCTAAGCAGAGCTCGCAGTGTCTGGGAGGCTGTGGAGACTTGAGACAGTGGTACTACATAAAGCCACCACCACATAATTAGTATGATCAAGTGACATATCTTTTCACAAATATTGGCCCTCAATGCAAGAAAGCTCAGGAACTTAGTTCTCAGGTCCCACCTAGTTTTGGCATCTGTCCCTCTCCTATAGAGACTGATGGGGGGGGGGAATGACTACTGTGTTCAGCACTTTATTTAGAAATGTGGTCCCCAAGTGGTCCTGATAACTCATATGGAGAAGGCCCTCCCTTTCTCTGGGTGGATTTTCCCAGTCCTTCTCCACCTCCACCTCACACCTGAGATGGCACTCCACTCTGGCAAAAGAAACTCAGTCCCTCTTGTGCTAGTTGAAAGGGATTGTGGGAAGGATGCAGTGCAACTGCGATGGAAGCAATGGATAGCCCATGGTTTGTGTGTGTTGATTACTCCAGCAACTAGGTTAAAGCTGTGTGGGAAATAGGAATGGAAACTTCTCTGGCTACCTACTGTTATATAACAAACCACCCCAAAGTTGTTGTGAACAAAACAGCAACTCTCGTTACTTCTCAGAAGTCTACGAGTTGACTAGGCTCAGCTGGGATTAGAAGTTGAAACTAATGGAATAAACAACCGTTTCAAAGAAGTAATATCAGAGAATTTTCCAAACATAGAAAGAGAAGTTGACACACAGGTACAGGAAACATCTAGAACCCCCTTTAGATAAGACCAAAGAAGAGATTCACCACGCCACATAATAATCAAGCTAACTAATGTAGAGGCTAAGGAGAGAATTCTGAAAGCAACAAAAGTAAAAGGCCAAGTGACATTTAGAGGCAAACCAATTAGAATCACTCCCAAGCCAAGTCATGAAAGTCAGGAGGGGCTGGAGTAACATATTCCAAACTCTGAAAGAAAATAACTTGCAGCCAAGATTCTCCTACCCAGCAAAACTCTCTCTCAAAATTGACGGTGATATAAAAACTTTCCATGACAAAAACTGAAAGAATTCATGTCTTCCAAACCAGCACTAGAGAAAATACTCAAAGAGATTAACTACAAAGAACAATTAACAAGTAAATGTCAGAACCAAAGAAACAACAATTTCCAAGAAGCAAACAACTAAGCAAAGAAGAACAAACACTACCACAAACAGAAGTCAAAACTCAAAATGTTAGGAATGTTAAATGTTAGGAATTAAAAATCATCTCTCAATAATCACAATGAATATAAATGGTCTCAACTCCCCAATAAAAAGGCACAAGGTGGCAAAATGATTAAAACCCAGAATCCATCTATATGCTATCTGCAAAAAAACACATCTTACAAGCAAAGATTCCCACAAACTAAAGGTGAAGGGCTGGAGTAAGGTAATCCATACCAATGGAACTCGAAGACAAGCAGGAGTAGCAACCATGATATCAGATAAATTAGATTTCAAGGATTTCAAGCCTAAGCTTATCAAACGAGACAAAGCAGGTCATTTTTTACTAGTAAAAGGAAAAATCCAGCAAGACAAAATAACAATTATCAACATCTATGCCCCAAACATAGGTGCAGCCACTTTCATAAAACAAACTCTACATGATATAAAGTCACACATAGATTCCAATACACTAATATTAGGAGACTTCAATACTCCTCTCACATCACTAGACTGATCTTCTAAACAAAAGGTCAGTAAAGATGCTTTAGGCCTAAATAATACCATAAACCAAATGGACCAGTTAGACACATACAGAATATTTCACCCAACTACAGCTGAATTCACATTTTTCTCTGTAGCCCATGGAACCTTCTCCAAAATAGACCACATTCTGGGCCACAAAGAGAGTACTGGCATATTAAAAAATGTAGCATAATTCCCTGCATCTTTTCAGACCACAATGGAGTGAAACTAGAAATCAACTCTAAGAAGACCCAGAGTAACCATGTAAACACATGGAGACTGAACACCATATTGCTGAATGAGGAATGGGTCATAGAAGTAAGGGAAGAAATTAAAAAATTCCTAGAAACCAATGAAAACAGAGACACAACATATCAAAACCTCTGGGATACCTTAAAGGTAATACTAAAAGGAAATTTTATAGCACTGAGTGCCCACATAAGAAGAACGGAAACTCACCAAATAAATAACCTAATGACACAGCTCAAAGCCCTTGAAAAACAAGAACAGTCTAACCCCAAAGCCAGTAGAAGACAGGAAATTATGAAAATCAGAGCAGAAATTAATGAAATAGAGAATAAAAAACAATACAGAAAATCAACAAAACCAAAAGTTGGTTTCTTGAAAAAATAAAAAAGATAGCTAAATTATTGGCCAACCTAACCAAAAGAAAGAAAGAATCAACCCAAATTACCAAAATAAGAGATGAAAATGGTGATATTACCACCAACAGTGTGGAGATACATAGGATCATCAGAAACTATTTTGAAAAACTATTCTCCAATAAAATGGAAAATCTAGAAGAAATTGACAAATTTCTGGATACATATAACCTTCCTAAATTGGGTCAAGAAGACATAGAAAACTTAAATAGACCAATAAGAATCAAAGAAATAGAAACAGCAATAAAGAGTTTACCATCAAACAAAAGCCCAGGGCCAGATGGTTTTCCAAGTGAATTTTATAAAACATTTATGGAAGAGCTAATCCCAATACTCCTCAAACTATTCCATGAAATAGAAAGAAACAGGACTCTCCCAAACACATTCTATGAAGCCAACATCACATTAATACCAAAGCCAAATAGAGATAGCTCAAGAAAAGAAAACTATAGGCCTATATCATTGATGAACTTAGATGCAAAACTGCTAAACAAAATACTATCAATGCACATTCAAAACCACATCAAGAAAATTACTCACCATGACCAAGTTGAGTTCATCCCAGGGATGCAAGGCTGGTTCAACATATGAAAAACAATCCATGTAATTCACCACATAAACAGAATCAAAGACAAAAATGACATGATCATCTCAATTGATGCTGAAAAAGCATTTGACAAGATCCAACATCCATTCATGCTAAAAACACTGCAGAGAATCAGGATAGTAGGAACATACCTCAAAATCATAGAGGCAATATACAATAGGCCCACAGTCAATATCATATTAAATGGAGAAAAACTGCAAGAGTTCCCACTGAAAACAGGAACAAGACAAGGGTGTCCATTATCACCTCTTCTGTTCAACATAGTACTTGAGATTCTAGCCAGAGCAATAAGGCAAGAGAAAGAAATCAAAGGGGTAAAAATAGGGAAAGAAGAACTAAAACTATCCCTTTTTGCAGATGACATGATACTATACTTACAAGACCCAACAAAGCCAAACAAAAAACTTATAGAACTGATCAAAACGTTCAGCAAAGTGTCTAGATACAAAATCAGTCTTCAAAAATCAGAAGCTTTCCTGTATGCCAACCATAAATCCACTGAAAAAGAAATCCAGAAAACAATTCCACTCACAATAGCACCCTGAAAAATAAAATACTTAGGGATACACCTAACCAAAGAGGTAAAAGACCTCCCAAAAGTGATCTACAGATTCAATGCAATATCTATGAAATTACCAAGGTCACTCCTCACAGACATAGAAAAATCAGTCCTTAAATTCATTTGGAACAACAAAAAGCCCAGGATGGCCAAAGTAGTTCTTAGCAACAAGAACCATGCAGGAGGTATCACAATAGCTGACTTCAAACTCTACTACAAAGCCATAATAATAAAAACAGCATGGTATTGGCACAAACAGACACATAGACCAGTGGAGCAGAATAGAAGATTCAGAAACAGACCCATGTGCTTACAGTCAACTGATTTTTGACAAAGGAGCCAAAAACATACACTGGAAAAAAGATAGCCTCTTTAACAAATGTTGTTGGCAAAACTGGTTAACCATATGCAGGAAAATGGAAATAAACCCCACTTTCTCACCTTGCACAAGAGTCAACTCAAGGTGGATCAAAGACCTGGAAGTCAGGCCAGAGACCTTGCAGCTACTTGAAGAGGGCATAGGCCCAACACTTTCACACATAGGCACAGGTAAAAACTTCCTCAACAAGACCCCAAAGGCACAAGCAACTCAAAGGAAGATCAATACATGGGATTGCATTAAACTGAAGAGCTTCTGTGCAGCAAAGGAAACTATCAAGAACTTCAACTGAGAGCCCACAGAATGGGAGAAAATTTTTGCCAGCTACTCTTCTGATAGAGGACTAATATCTAGGATATACAGAGAAGTCAAGAAAATCACAGGTAAGAAAACAAATAACCCAATCAAAAATGGGAAAAGCATCTAAATAGACACATCAAAAAAGAAGAAAGAAGAAATATGAATGGCCAATAAATGTATGAGGAAATGTCCAACATCATTAGCAATCAGAGAGATGCAAATCAAAACTACCTTGAGATTTCACCTATCCCCAATCAGAATGGCAATCATCAAGAACACAAACAACAACAAATGCTGGCGAGGGTGTGGAGAAGTGGGAACCCTAATACATTGTTGGTGGGATTGCAAATTAGTGCAACCACTTTGGAAACAATATGGAGGATCCTCAGACGAATGGGAATGAACCTACCATATGATCTAGCAATACCACTTCTGGGTATCTACCCAAAAGAATAGAAACCAAACTATCAGACCAACGCATGTGTATCTATGTTCATAGCTGCACAATTTACAATTGCCAAACTATGGAACCAGCCAAGATGTCCATCGACAGATGAATGGATTACAAAACTATGGGATATGTACACAATGGAATTTTACTCAGCCATAAAGAAGAACAAAATCATGTTATTTGCAGGGAAATGGATGGAATTGTAAAACATTATGTTAAGTGAGATTAATCACAAAAAGTAAAAAAAAAATCATATGCTCTCCCTAATATGTGGAAGCTAGGGAGAAAATGGGACATAAGAGGGACTCCAGATGAAGAAGGAGAAATCTTAGGCGAGCAAAGAATTTGACTTAAAGGAAGGTGATGGGGGCACGGGGGACACCCTAATGAGCATGATGTACTTTCAGGAACATATCAAAGTCAATCACTAAACTGACCTTGAGAAGGAGGGAGGAGGAGGGAGAGGGGTGGGAATTGGGGAAGGGTTAAATGAGAAATGTGTGCAATGTATGCCTTTACCAGCTTGTACCTAACAAAGATGTATGATTACAATGCACCAACTAAAAATAAATAAATTGTAAAAAAAAATAAAAAAGGGACCATTGCAGAGGTAGCATAATTTGTAAACAGAGAAGACGGGATTAAGCTGCCTTTCCTGCCATGACAAAGAGGGATGGGGCTATTTACAATTCTGTTTCTATCCCTCTAAGAAACCTATGCTGATAAATGCTGTTAGTCATTATTCTCACTGCTATAATCTAAACAACTGACTACTCAACTTACAGGAAGGAAGGTCTATTTGCTCAGTTTCTTGGAGATTCTGGGTTCAGTCCATGTGAGAGCAGGGTCTGAAGCTCAGGATTGGTATTAGGAAGTGAAGAGGAGAGAGCCAGGCTCCAGTCTCACACCATGGAGGCCAGAAGCCAGGGAGCAAGCAAGCCAGGGGATTCAAAGACACAAGCACAATCCCTAAGGCAACACCCCCAAGGACCCACCTTCTCCAGCCACACCTCACCTGCCTACGCTCCCACCCAGTAAATCCATTACAATGTCTTTGTCCCCTGGTGAGCTTTCAACCCTTATCAACCCTTATGACTTAACTATATCAACTCTCAGCTGTATCTCACCTTAACAAATGCCAAGCCCCACTTGGAACTGAAAGTTCAGAGGTACCTTCAGGTCCAGTTTTGGTTTCCCTGTCTTCTGGGGTTGTGTGTGCCTGACTAAGTCACTGCCAGTTTCTTCTACCATCTTTCCTTGGCTTCCTAAGGAACCTCATTGAGGAACTACAGCAGGAGGTATGCGGAAAATGTAAGAAACAGTCATCTGTGAGAAACAGTCATCTGTGGCCCATTCTTACAATACTAGGCCTGGGAGCCACAGACATTTGACTTTGTGGAGAAAGCATCCTGAAGACGAATCTAAGGTCTGAGAAGTCTCATGGCATTTCCTGCTGATCCTCCCTGCTCTGGTCTCTAAGAACTTTCAGTTTGGGATAATATTGATTTTGTGCATGTTTTATAATTATCTTTTTTCTTCTCCTTTCTTTCTTTCTTTTTTTTTTGTACTGGAGGTTAAACCTAGGGGTATTGTACCTCCAAGCCACACCCCAGCCCTATTTTATTTTGAAACAAGGTCTCTCTAAGATGCTGAGGTTGATCTCAAACCTGCGCTCCTTCTATCTCAGCCTTCCCAGTTCTGGGGTTGCAGGTATGAGCCACCATGCTCGCTTATAATTATCTTTAAGAAGTCAAAATTCCATGATGCAAAGTATAGCTGTGCTTCATTCATCTCTGCCCTTTTCTCTCCTCAGAATCTGGTTAGAGTTTCTGGCACACAGGAGCCGATCAATACTTATTAATTAATTCATTGATGTCTTTTGGGCAATCATGTCAGGTTTATGAGTGCTTCCTCTGTGCTACACAGTTCAAAACACTTTAGATATATTAACTCATAGAATTAATTTATTTAATCCTCATAACCACACTGCCATCCTTTTTTCTTTCTTTTTTTCTTTTTTTGTACTAGAGATTGAACCCAGGGGCAATTCTGAGCTATACCCTCAGCCCTGTTTTATTTTTTAGTTTGAAACAGGGTCTTGCTAAGTTGCTGAGGCTGGTCTTGAACCTTCAATCTTCCTTGTTTCTACTTCCCAAATATTGGGGCTATGCCCAGGAGCCATCATTCTCAGTTTGTATCCAAGGAAAGGGAGGCTTGGAGAAGTGAAGGTCATACCTAAACACATACAGGGAGTTAGTGGGTGGGCCAAGAGTTGAACCTAGGCAGTGTGGCTTGGGAATTCTAGCTCGTAACCACACCCAACACTGCTTCCTTGGTGACAGATGGAGAGGGCCATGGGTCGACAGCTGGGAAGGTTTGTGGGGGTGAAGGTGATGATTGTGGAGGGAACATTTGTTCGTAAAACCTCTACTCTCACAGGGATTTACCCTGGAAGAGAGAAACATGCAAATTAGATTCCTATAGTGTTTTTGTTATAGTTGGCCAGCCTGGGTCATTAGATTAAAAAAAAAGCAAGAATCTAGGCAGACTGTGTTGGCATACACATGTAATCCTGTAGTCCTTGGGAGGCTGAGACAGGAGGATTGCGGGTTCAAAACCAGCCTTAGCAACTTAGTGGGACCCTGTTTTAAAACAAAACATAAAAAGGATGGGGTTTTAGCTTGGAGGTAGAATACCCCTGGGTTCGATCCCTAGCACCAAAAGAAGAAGAAAAAAAAAAAAAGGCAGGGATCCAAGGTAGATCTTCTTTTCAATACTAAAACCTGAGTAATTAGCCCAAAACCCCCATGATGCTTTTGATAGATATTGCAGGAGCAGGAGAAGCTGAAATCAATTCCTATTGAAGTATATCTATTTCTACCTTCTCAATATTCTGTTTCTCTTCCCAAATGTACTGGAAATCTTTGAGGGTAGAGACTTAGGCTTCACCTGGTTCCCTACCATGACCAACTTAAGACCAACAATCTGTATTTGTTGATTGATAGATGGATTCGAATTTGGATAAGGTAAGAAGTGAGAAGACACAATCTGTTTAGCCAAACATCATCAGGCTCACGGCCTCTTTTCTCCTAAGACAGAAGTAGCAGCTGTGGAGCATGAGGAGCTGTCGTGTGTTACGTTGCCACAACTGTGGAAGCAACTTTGGCTCCAGGCCAAAAATAGGTGTGACCTTCCCTGATATCAGAGCATCAGAGATAATACATTGACTAGCTTCTCCTTGGGGTTCACACCCAGTCCTGGTCTTTGCCAAGGCTGGGAGCTTATCCATCATCTTGAGTTAGTGAAGAGGGATCTTATTCTTACCTTTGTTCTTAGAAAATGAATGAGGAAGGACTGGTGGCCAAACATCATTCTTGAAAATGATCACCCCCCATGTGGAAGATTTGGGGGCAGGCTCAAGAGCAAACAGAAGATTCTGATTACTTATTCCCAAAGTTCAGGAAAGACTTACTGCAGGGAACACCTCATCTATTCCCATCAAAGCCTTCTCCAGAACTTTCCATTCCCTCATTCTTCTCCAAGGTGGCATGGCTTCCTCTGCCACTTTAGTGTTCAATCCAAATTCCTGATTCTTTGTACTGTCTGCCTCTTCCCACCTACTCAGATAACCAAGTCCCCTCCCTTCCTTGGGCCCTCATGAACACTTAAGAGCAAACTTAAAAGAAAATAAGACCAGGATCACCTCTGTCTGTCCTCAGTTGCAGGACTCAGAAGTCCCTCTGGTTAATATCCCTCAAGATAACAAAAGCAAAGAAGTGTCCTCTGGTCTGTAGAAACCAGAGGCTGGATGACCATGTTACCACCTAATTTTTTTTTTTCATTATTCACATGTGCTAAAGGTAAGGGAAAGAAGGAAGATTATTTAAAATATACTAATTTGGGATCACTGCAGAGTTTTAATTTTTTTACTCTATGTAGTTGTATGATTCATTCAGGATAATTTTGTGGTTCTTCAGACCCTTGAAACTAAAGACCGAAAGGATTAAATAAAACCAAACAAAATGCTAGAATCTTCACAAGCTTGAGACCGTTCTATTGACATTGGGAAGAATACGTTATTCAGTTATTTAAGCTTCCCTGTTCACTACGTTAACAGTAAGAACAAGCACATGGTTAAAATGGGCCTTGCCCGGGGAAGCCCGAGGGGAGTGGCTGAGGTAGCTCTCTGCTGGGCTGTCTCTCCAGTGATCCCTTCTTCATGGTGACTGCTCCACCCTGCACCCAGGG
>PVLC010004479.1:0-11973 GCA_004027655.1 Graphiurus murinus
AATGAAACATGACATATCACAAAGATGGAACTCTTCTTACTTCATGGCACATCTCCTGAGAGAGGGTGGCTGTGCTTGGTGGCTACTTGAAGCATATGGTTCATGAGGGATAACGGGAACACTTCGGCATTTAAAATCATGGAGTGTGTGTTTTTCTCACTGTCATTTTTTGAATAGCCACTTCGTATCTGACACTGATGCCCTTAGCCAGAATTCTTAGGAACAAATAAAAAAATCAGTTTGAAAAAAAATCTCAAATATGATCCCCTATCCTCTGTAAGTATGCATTTAAAAATAAAAAGTATAAATGAATAAAAAGGAAATTAAATGGTATGATCTCAGGCACCTTAAATAATACACTAACTTTGGTTTTTAGTGTTTAAAGTACATATAACACTATGACACTGATAAATTTTTAAAATGATGATGTGAAGTAGCTAATAGCTTAAATTTAGGTAAAATGTCAGAGCGTATTTGGGAAATTTTTTTTTTACATAAGAGCCTCTATGCTTCCCCTAAAGTATACCTCAAAGAAGGGGAGAGGAATAGTGCTGGCGGTCTCTTGGGGAGAAGCAAGCGGCTCGCATTCATCCCACTCTGTTCTTTCTTCATTTCGGGCACAAAACAAAGGGCTCAGAACCACATAACTGTGTATTCTTCCTAGAAACTGATAATGGATCTCTTGATATCATCTAATGTACTCTGCAAAAAAGATGGTAAGTGACATTAAGGCCACTTAGTCATTAGAGCCTGTATTTCCTGAGCTTCTACCACCAGCCATGGAAAGTGCTAAAGGCATTGCACACTTATTTGATTTAATTCTCATCAACCGATGTAATCCCGATGATAGCCTGAAACAGACATAGGGAAGACTGTTATCCGTATTATACATATGACAGAAATTGAAGCCAAAAAGTTAAATACATTGTTCAAGATTATGAAATTAGTAGGTGATAAAACTAGAATTGAAACCCAAGGAGTCTGACTCCATATTCTATGTTCTGCATCATTGTGCTGTTTGGCCTAGCAATGTCTACAGACATTATTATTGGAAGTACAACATGTAAACTTGTAGAATCCATTCATTGCATCCTATAAAGTATTTACTGTGTTAGAGCCAACTCTGTAAGATGACATTATTCATGCGTTGTCTAGAACTCAGGTTACTCCGGTAGGGTTTATTCAAATGCTTCAGACAAACCATGGGAATCCAGTCAGATACATAATTTTTATTCACCACTCAAGAAGCTATGGCTGATTGTGCATTCCTTCTTCATTGGTTTCTTTTAAAGAAGGATTTATCCTAAGTGCTGCCCCTGTCTTCAATCAAATGCTTTGCCCAGTATTTAGACTATCTGAATTACTCTGTGAATGGAGTTAAGGCATTTTCCTTAAGGTCCATTTTTTGCTCTTTCTCTTCAGCAGATTGAATAAGTCTCTTATTGTCTCAATGGCTTAGGAATCCAGCTAGGCCTACAACCACATGTTCTCTCAGTATACCCTACATACGCAAGGCCCGTTAAGCTCATGTATTGTGTTCAGATGGATAATTAGTGTAATCAAAATCTATGCATGGCCTCTGCAGAGTCATTCCAGATTGAAGGTACTAGCAATTGAATGTTTCTATTTAGACCCAAAGAGAACATCATGAACTTATCATTAGCAACAGGCCTTGCTTCAAAGAAAGCCCTTGCTCTTGTTCACACTCACGATTTGTCACATGTCAGGGTAGAGCTCCTGTATCAGCCATGCTAATAACTACCTGGGAAGTTTGTTATCCATTTGAAGAAAGGAACCCGTTCTTATTAGTTTCTAAATTTATTTTAACTTCCATTGACACAAATTAAAATGTGAATCTTGCTATCTATTGACTGTGTCAGGAGTGGATATTCTTTCTCTGCAGAAATCATTTTTAAAGACTTTGCTTTTATTAAACTAAATACTACTGGCTAACTAAAATCTTGGCTTTTATAGACTCAAGAAAGCAGGATCTAACATAAATTAATCATGAATTAATTGACTGAACTAATTCAAGTTCCCTCCAGTCCACTGCACAACAATATTCTTGTCTTCTCAATGAAACCTAAATAGTACCTTGCTCCATGAGTGTCAACTTTTACATCTTTAGCGCTGCATTTTTTACTGAGATTCAAAGTTTTAGTAGTCTCGAAAATATCTACAATGTCTTAAGAGTTAGAAAGACTAAATTGACTTTATATATAATATACATAGTTGACTAGTTACTTTCTATTATTTATTTCGTACATGGAATAACATTTTTATTTGGTAATACTGTTAACCACATACCCATACCCCAGTACCAAAAAATTTATTTGATTGCAATTTAATTCTGTTTTCTCCTACTCAAAAATCATTTTTAAAGTACATTGATTTCATAATGCTTTCACTATGTTGCTTTAAAACAAAAGCATTTATCAAAATCAACTAAGTCATCAATGACAATGATTTTCTTAAAACATAATTAGGTATCTCCTTTTCCATCTGGAGACCCTCGTATGCCCCATCTTCTCTCTAGCATCTGCATATTAGGGAGAACATATGCTTCTTTACTTTTTGTGACTGGCTGATTTCACTTAACATAATATTTTCCAGTTGCATCCATTTCCCTGCAAATAACATAATTTTGTTCTTCTTTATGGCTGAGTGAAATTTCATTGTATACATGTCCCATAGTTTTGTAATCCATTTATCTGTCGATGGACATCTTGGTTGCTTCCATAGTTTGGCAATTGTGAATTGTGCAGCTATAAACATAGATACACATGCGTCTGTCTAGTAGTTTGGTTTCCATTTTTTTGGTAGATATTCAGAAGTGGTATTGCTGGATCATATGGTAGGTTCATTCCCATTCGCCTGAGGATCCTCCATATTGTTTTCCAAAGTGGTTGCACTAGTTTGCAGTCCTCGATAAACAAAGAAGTTGATTTAACCGAAGGGGATAGACGGGAGGCGGGCGGGGGGGGCACCCGAAAGTACATCAAAGTTACTCACTAACCGAACTGGGATGAAGGGAGGGCGAGGGAGCGGGGTGGGAATCTAGGGAAGGGGTCAAATGAGAAATGTGGGCACATATGTCGTTATTAATTTGTACCTAACAAAGATGTATGCTTACAACGCATGAATAAAAAAAAACATAATTAGGTAGATATAAAATACTAATAAGACATGAAGAAATTATCACAAACTATGTTTCCTAATGTTAGTTTTCTAAGTATCATTTAAAAAGGTAATGCAATACTATGTAAAATAAAATCCCAATATTTTTGTATATTTAACTTTAATGTTTTCTTTCAAAGTTACCTACTAAAATTTCCACACATTTAAAACTAAACAATTATTCACTGTTACACTGGCAAAAGAGAACTATGTAAATAAAAAAGTTAAAATTGATGTTATCTTTTTTCACCAAATAAGTACTTCATTCTTAAGGCACCAATGAAAGCTGAAAAATAATTTTATTGTTTGCTTGAGATTAGAATAACTGTGAAGACAGGTTTCTTAAACAGATTTTTGTTTTGGTTGAGTTTAATTTTTGTCTTGTCTTAATTTGTTGTTTATTTTCTTTGTCGGCTGATGTGGTTCTATTTTGAATCTCCCAGAGTTCTCTCTCAGCAATATGAGTTCCTCTTTTCTTTGAGCTTACATACAACTAAAAATGACTGGACCAATAATTTGAATTTAGTAATATTACTGATTGCACAGTGACTATGGCTGTAATCATCAAATAACAACAGGAATTGACTTATATCCCTAAAAGTTAAGGAGTATAGGATAGCATAGATACTTAAGCTTTAATGAGAATCTCTCATACACTCCATAATAGAAGTAGTATATCTTACTAAAGGATTCCACAAGATTAAAGAGAGATCTATGTGTAGTCAGATAAGAATTTTAGTTTTATGTCTGCTACTTGTTATGTCATTGTGGGCAAACCTATTCCATTTAGGCCTTCTTTTCCTCTAAAGTAAAATAGAATTTTATGTTCCCTAAGTTACTAATAGTAAAATGAAACAACATGTAAAAGCACTTGACCAAGTGCTGTGTGCATGTATGTCACTATCACTATAAACTGCATTATGATATGAGACTACAATATACCAATAAAAGCATAATAAAAAACAAACAACAGCAACAAAAAACAACAGTGAAACATTCATTATTTTTTAAGAGACCCTGTTTTGCTTTGACAGAACTGACTCTTAATTTCAGGCAAGCATTACTTATTGCATTACCCTCTCAGAGACTGGTTAAATTTTAGTGAATGGAAAGTAACCTGCCATTTGTGGATTGGCATGTTTCCTCTGTGTGTGCTAAAAAAGGACAGGTACGGCCAACTGCCTGAGTTACTGAAGCCTTGATAGTTCATGTGGGGAATTTGTGGGTGTAGCATTGTTGCATTCCTTCCCAACTTCTTCTCAGCCTTAAATATTGATTCTGTACAGACTTCCATATTTAATGTATGCAAATCTAAAAGACAAAAGATCAGCGGGGCATGGTGGCACTGGCCTGTAAACCTAGTACATGGAAGGCCCAGACAGAAGTATTGCAAATTTGAAGTCAGCCTAGGCAACTTTAGTTTCAAAAATAAAAAGGGATGGGGTGTAGTTCAGTGGTGGAGTGCTCCTGGGTTTATTTCCCAGTACAAAAAAAAAAAAAAAGCTTAAAATGCAGAAGATCAGAAAGAAACCAGTCTCTTCCCCCTGAGTCACTGGTTCTTTCTTTTTGCACATCACTATGCCTCTGATTCTGCATAGCTGTTTTTGCCTCTGAGGACTAGAAATGGAGCCCTGGGGAATGTTAGAAGACAGGATCAGGCCAGGATAGTGGTTTATTAACCAGTTCCTTGAGGCTGAGGGCTTAGGCAGCAGCTTCAAAATAAATTTAGCTTTCCCATAGTTTCCCTTAAAAATTCTCACTAGTCAGATAATATCAAGGTCATATTAAAAAGCCAATGTAGTGATCAGTGTGATCAGGGATTTACTGTGAAGCTTCTGAGGTGGACTTTGGCAAGGTCTTAGGATGCAGTTAAGTGAAAGTGGAAAAAATGCCCTTTTAAGTAAAAAGTTCAACTAGGTACAAACTGTGGTTTATTAGTTAGCAGTAAAACCATAACTAAATGCAAACGTTCTTCCTTTTAGTATAAAAACATTCCTTCTTTTTCCCACATGATTCCCTAAAATTGAATTGATGAAGTTCAAAACTAGATGTATATGTAACTTTTGGATATTTAAAATCTTGAGTTATTTACAAAATTTAGGTTATAACCATTTCTTAATGACAACTAAAAAATTAACTCAAGGTAATATCATACATCAGATAGATTAGTATATTTTCCATACTTTTTTGTCATATAGCAAGTTGAATTGTATACAAATATCTTTACAAAGAAAAAATTATCAACCTATTGTCTGTGGTTCTACTCTTGTTTCATGACAATATTCTAGAAAGAATACAGTACAAAGAGAATTAGGTCATCTCTGTATGTCTATTTTATATATTTAGGTCCAAGAATATTTTCAGTTGTTTTTGTTTTTACTTGACTTTCTAAAAATTTTAATATATGAAATGGGTCTATGATAAGCAAGGAGAATTAATTTCTGTTTTCTAATGACTTGGATATATGGAATATTCTGATTTAAATATAATTAAAGTATTTTCTATTTCCAACACTCAAAATGATTCCCAATAATTAACATTAGCCAATCTTTATTTTAGAATTCTATGTAATACACAATTAAATATATAGCAAATTATTTTTATATAAACTGTTTTTGTTTTTTGACTGAAATACAGGGAAACTTATTTAACAGTTTTAAAAAATAAATGTGTATGTGCAACAGTGACTACCCAATAAATATAGACTTTAATAAGTTTGAAATACATTAGCCAATATTCTCCCTAGAGAATGTTTCATTTTAAGATTGAATCCTTTATAAATTCATTTTGGTTATAGGTAATTAATTGCTGATATGGTTTATTATATCTTACAATTTTAGTTGTAATAGTTCATTTCCTTAGAATACTCATTCTTTTCACTGAAACAATATGACTTCCCTTAACTAACTGCAGTATCCCTGTACATATCTTAAAAGTAGATATAAATACTACAGTGTACTGTAAAGCAATTATATATAATAATACCTGAAATTTAATTTTAACTTAGTACAATAGATTTTTAATTGAAATATATCACTCCTTCAATTGGGTAAATTCCCATGTTGATTATAATTCTGAAAAGAAAAAAAATAAAAAGTTAACTTGCAGTTTGAAAGCTATAGAACAACTTTATTTCCCACAAAGTATTTCAAGAATTTTTTGAGAAAAAAGAGAAAATCTGGAATTGACCAATTTTTATTTAAATTTATAAATTTATAAATTGACTGATGTTCCAGAATATGAGACAATGACATAATTTTCATGTGACTAGAAAGTTTTTGAGGAACTATTAAGATATTTGGATTGAATATGTAGGGAGTAAAGAGAATATTTCAAATGCTTTCTGAATTGATATTGCTTATATTTTCACAATGGATTAACTTGTAGATTGGAAAAATGTTATCTCAAGTTTTAAAATGCATTTTAGAAGTAATAGCATTTATTGTTATTACTGATGAAATCTAGAGAAGGTAAGAGAAAAGCAAAGGAAATAAATTCAGATACATATAACCTAGGTTTTGGTTCAGTAACATGCTTTTGGCTTTGTATCAGCAAATTTGGAAGGTTATTCCATATTTAGTTTTAAATGTGCTATATTTGAGATTTGTGGTAGATAGACATTTAGAAATCCAAGTGGCAACATATAATAGGTAGTGAATATAGTAATAGTACTGTCATAACAATAATAGCAATATCTATTTGTCATTCCTTGTCAAGTGTGGGTTTTAAAACTTTGACTCATCTCAGTATTACCTATGAGACAGGTACTATTATTACCCCTATTTTATAGATGAAGAGACTGAGACACAGATAAGCAGTTTGTTCCTAATCCCACTGAGCTGAGATCTGAACCAAGTAAATTAGACTTTGTCACCCACACTTTAACCATCATAAGCAGCTAACTTTTGCAGAGGAAGAAGGTTGAGATGGAAATGTTTAGGAGTAGAAATTGATTCATGTGCTATCTGTATCTGCACTGAGGCACCTTCTATTTTTGGTTAAAATCAATGAACTCTTTGGTGTCCATACGAAAGCATTTTTTCCATTTGGTTATTAGGTCTTTTGCCTTTTGCCTTTGGCCTACTCAGATTATCATTTTGTTATATGTCATGTTGTCATAGCTTAGTTCTCATAGTCAATTTAATCTTTTCCAATGCAAATTCTCAGCATAAAAAAGTGTCAGTATCTTTCCTTTAATAATAAGTCCTCATTCCTACAATTTCCTCTGGTTCCTACCCCATTCCTCTACTCTTCTTCAAACATGGGATGTGGATACACTGTTTCTACTCTTCTCTCTCTTTTCTCCTTTCAGTTCACTTCAGTTAAATGCTTGCCTACCAATCCACTGAAACTGCTTTTGTCAAAGTCATCAATCCTTTTCATCTTAATCAGCCCAATGGTCATTTCTTATTCTCAATTTAGAAATTCTTTCAACAGTATTTGCACAGTTGAATACTCATGCCCTTGAAATTCATAACTGGAAGATTGTTCTTATTTTTTCTTATTTTGTAGTCTCTTTTGCTGAATCCCCTATTCTCTTAATTTCATATCCACTCTTACATGTCCTAATGGGGTCTCAAGTGTTATGATTTGTGCTCACGA
Source organism: Graphiurus murinus (assembly GCA_004027655.1). Lineage (NCBI taxonomy): Eukaryota > Metazoa > Chordata > Mammalia > Rodentia > Gliridae > Graphiurus > Graphiurus murinus. The sequence continues at coordinate 7,780 of PVLC010004479.1, forward strand.
CCATTAATTTTAGACCTCCAGCCCTAACCTCTGAACTTCAAAATGGTATACTATACCTTGTTATAGTAGGCATACTAAACTTAACTTATCCCAAACAGAACTCCCAGTTTTGCAATTCGTATCATCCTGCTCCTCTCTCAGCCTTCTATATTTTAGGAAATGATGCCACTGTTCACCTAGTTACTCAAAATATCTCCAGTTAAAATGGCAATCACGAAGAATATAAACAATAGCAAATACTGGAGAGGATATGGTAAATAGGAACATTGTTGGTGGAATTGTAAATTAGCACAACCACTATAAAGATTAGTAAGGAGGGTCTTCAAAAGACTAGGAATGGAACCACCATATCACCCAGATATACCACTCCTTGATATCTTTCCAAAAGATTTAAAGTCAGAATATTATAGTGTTACATGCATGCATATCTATGTTTATAGCAGCACAATTCACTATAGCCAAATTATGGAACCAACCTAAGTATCTGTCAACAGATGAATGGATAACAAAAATGTAGTATATATACACAATTGAATTTTCCTTAGTTGTAAAGAATAACAAAATTGTGCCATTTTCATGAAAATGGATAAAACTAGAAAATAGTATGCTAAGTGAGATCAGCCAGTTTCAGAAAGTCTAGGGTCATATGTTTTCTCTCATGTGGAAACTAGAGAGAAAACAGGAAACAAAAGGGACTTTAGATAATTGAGAAGAGTGACAAGTAAAATAATGGGAGATCTATGGACGTTTTTATATTATTTGAAAACTCACTAAGATATATAATTACAATGCACCAATAAAAGCATAAATAAATACATACATAAGTTTACTTAAATTAAAAAATATAGGAGTCACTATTGGCTTCTATTTTCCATATATCTGATTTGTCATCAATTCTTGTCAACCTTACGTACAGTATATTTCTCCAAACTCATTACTTGTCACCTTCTTTATGATTACTGGCCTTCTAAGTTAGTCCTTTGCCTCTAAACTTGCTCCTGTGCCAACTGGTTATTTTAAAACATTTTAACTTTTCTGCTTAAAATCTTGTAAGACTCTCATATCTTTTCTTGTATTACTCTCTACTCACTTTCCTCTTTCTGGCCATATTAGCCTATTTTTTCTGACAATCTAATATTATTCCAATCTTGGACATTTACAGTTGCTGTTAAATCTAGAATACTCTATGTTTTTTATTGAATTGAAAGGCGGAATCGTTTCTATGTTTCACTATCAACTGAAATGATACTTTCCTAGTAGAGCATACAGTGACCAAAGTGGCCCTCATTCCATATACTACCCATTTTTATATTTCCATTTTGATTTCATTTTATGCCTTTAATAATTACCTTGTGTTTTTTATTGATTAATGATTCATTCCATTATTGCTTGTTTCCCTACACTAAACTGCTAGCTCTAAGAGTATAGGTGCTTGAGCTGAAGCTTAGTAAGCAATAATAAAAAAAAAAGAAATAAACATTGTAGAAAGACCTAACCCATTAATATTTTAGAATTAACAGCACATGTTTATATATTTAAACTCAGTATCCAATTAGCAGTTATCAGCAAAAAAGTTAATATATTCTCTTCTATGCTGGAGAACTGACATAAATTATGGTTTACAGTATCATTTATTCTGATGTTTCTTGTCCATTGCCACTGTGAAAACTTCAATTTAGAGATATTTAAGTAACTTGATCAAATCATAAGGTAGAGTTGAGATCGAGTTTATACCTACTGAACGGTCTAGCATCAGATTGTTCAATGACTTTTTTCATATTCCTCTTTGACAGTTTTAAAGTTTGACATGTTTTGAAAACTTATCCAGTTTGAATCCACAATTATCTCTTTAAGTAAAGGTAAATACACTCAGTATGAAAATTTGAAAAATTAAGCATCTGAAGAACTAACTAATTTGAAGAAATAAGTAAATTTATGTCTCTTTAGAATTGTGTGGTCCTCAGTCTCCATCTGTGAGAAGAGAAAAAGGATCAAAAGTGAATCCTGGAGTGCTAAAGTGTCTTCCACCCCTCATCAAGGTGATTAGAATATATTTATACTCATATTTAACAAATATTTATTGGATTAATTCTGGGTATCATGAAAAAAATAAAATTATCCTATTTAATTCTCACAATCATTTATGTAGTTTTCATTTTGAGTTTCAAGAAAGGCTTATGTAGCAAGTAAGCTATAGCCATAGGATTGGCATCAAAGTCCTCTGACTCATAATTAATTGCCCCCTACATTTCGTTTTACTGTTTCTGTGTTGTCTGAAAAATATCTGTGCCCTATAGTTACTGGAAAAACATTTGACATCTTGACACTGTATTTCAGTGCACCATAATGTTCTTCTAGCACTTAAACTTCTCATGCCTCAAACTCTGGATTTATTCTTTACTTATTGTCCTTTATTTCTTCCCATCCCCCACATTCAATTCACTGGTAAGTCGTGATTGTTCTCTCTTCAAATTGTGTCTTAAATTGGCTCAGTTCTTACTATCCCCAGTCATCAGGCTTCTCCAAATCCATTTCATCTTTAAACTGAACTAGTATCTCTGTTTCCATTCTTATTGTCCAATATGCTACTCTATAAGCATCAAGTAAAATTGACCTTTAAAACCTGAAATCATGTCATAGTTCTCTGTTATAAACAATATATGTAAACAAAAATATATAAACAGAAAAGTTGTATTTGAGATTAACCAAACTCATTTGGCCCATAAGACATTCCATGATATTTTCTTATCTGCTCCACCTTTTATAGCTCATTGCTTCTGTCCTAGGTTCCAGCAACAGGGCTCCCTGCCCCTTTAGTCAAACATGCAAAGCTTTTTATGGTCTTGTAGACTTTGCATTTGCTACATTTTTCTCTCAATGCAATCCCCACAGTATTTTTCACAGCTGGTAAATTTTCAGAATTTTTTTTTTTAGAGAGACTTTTGAGGACCACTACAGATAGTGTGCCTTCCTCTCCATTTTGGTACTATCTTTATTTCTTTTCTATTTCTTGGGAATCAGAATCATTGCTGCATTGTTTACCTTGTATTGTCATATCCTAGAAGAGTACAGAATACCTGTTTCTGGAAGGAATCCATGAAAATGAAAAGAATACAACTTGAGTCAAGAAAGATGTCAGATTTTTAAAAATTGGTTTGTCTCTTTTGTCTATTCAACAGAAGATTAAGCCCTTATTATATGACAGATGGTGAAGAGGAAAACACATTGATTCCTGAGGAGTAAATTTTATATTTAAGATAGAAATATACCTTAGCTGAAGAATAATGTCTAGTCATGTGGTGGTAGAAACTTCCTTTAAAAAATCTTTCTTTCATTAATTCAATAATCTTATGATTGATCTTCTCTACCAGGAGTGAATTCTATTAGAAAATGACTCATATTGGTAATCTAGCCAGATTTATCTTCCATTCTATATAATTAAATTGACAATCTAATTTCAGATCACTTTAAATTCAATTGTATTGGATTGTAAAAACATATTTTTTCACAAAGAGATAGTAGTGAAGATAAACTAAACCCAAAGCCAATGATTTAAAAAGATTAATAAAATAAAGTACCCTCTAGCATGAATGATTTAAAAGCAGAAGATGCAGAAAAGCATTAGCTATAAAAATAGGACATAAATTATGTTATATCATATGTGTTTCAAAATACCAACAAAAATGAAAATTTTATCAAAAAATTGAAATAGTGGACTAAACAGATAATTATCTGAAAAACTAGATAACAAAATAGCCTCATGAAGAAGTAAAAATGTGAAGAGACCTATAACTACTAAAAAATAGAATAAGGGTTTTTATATGTATTTATATATATATTTACTTTTATTGATGTATTATAGTGTCACACCATCATATAGTTCACTGTGATAGTGATCTACATGCACACAGCACTTGGTAGGGTTTCCCCCAGCTCCCTTCTACTTCCCTCTCCCTGACCCTCCCCAAGAACACCTCCTGGCTCTACTGGAGTTTTTCCTCCATTATCCGAAGTCCCTCTTATATCCCAATTACTCCTTGGCTTCCTCATATGAGAGAGAATATATGACCCATCACTTTCTATGACTGGTTAATCTCACTTAACATAATGTTCTCCAGGTCTATCCATTTTCCTACAAATGACATAATTTTGTTCTTCTTCATTGTTGAGTAGAATTCCATTGTGTATATAGCC